>JAOWBW010003014.1:0-43911 GCA_026119855.1 Campanula takesimana
AAATTATCTCCGTTCGAGCCAATATTTTGGTACGTCATTAATTTAACATGTTCTATTTTATTAGTTGATAAAGGATAAAATTTAATTTTTGGTGCTCGAGAGACCATAATGCGTGTACTTACCCCTTTGCCGAATCGGAAAATTTCATAAATGGTGATTTTCACCATGAAAGTTATCTCCGTTCGAGCCAATATTTTGTTACATCATTCCTTTAACATGTTCTATTTTATTATTTGATAAATGATAAAATTTAATTTTTGGTGCTCGAGAGACCATAATCCGTGTACTAACCCCTTTGCCGAATCGGAAAATTTCATAAATGGTGATTTTCACCATGACAATTATCTCCGTTCGAGCCAATATTTTGGTACGTCATTCCTTTAACATGTTATTTTTATTAGTTGATAAAGGATAAAATTTAATTTTTGGTGCTCGAGAGACCATAATGCGTGTACTAACCCCTTTGCCGAATCGAAAATTTCATAAATGGTGATTTCACCATGAAATTATTTCCGTTCGAGCCAATATTTTGTAATCATTCTTTAACATGTTCTATTTTATTATTTGATAAAGATAAAATTTAAATTTTGGTGCTCGAGAGACCATAATGCGTGTACTAACCCTTTGTAGAATCGGAAAATTTCATAAATGGTGATTTTCACCATGAAAATTATCTCCGTTCGAACCAATATTTTTGTACGTCATTCCTTTAACATGTTCTCTATTTTATTAGTTGATAAGGGATAAAATTTAATTTTTGGTGCTCGAGAGACCATAATGCGTGTACTAACCCCTTTGCCGAATCGGAAAATTTCATAAATGGTGATTTTCACCATGAAATTATCTCCGTTCGAGCCAATATTTTGGTACATCATTCCTTTAACATTTTCTATTTGATTATTTGATAAAGGATAAAATTTAATTTTTGGTGCTCGAGAGACCATAATGCGTGTACTAACCCCTTTGCCGAATCGAAAATTTCATAAATGGTGATTTTAACCATGAAAATTATCTCCGTTCGAGCCAATATTTTGGTAGATCATTCCTTTAACATGTTCTATTTTATTAGTTTATAAAGGATAAAATTTAATTTTTGGTGCTCGAGAGACCATAATGCGTGTACTACCCTTTGCCGAATCGGAAAATTTCATAAGTGGTGATTTTCACCACAAAAATTATCTCCGTTCGACCAATATTTTGGTACATCATTCCTTTAACATGTTCTATTTATTAGTTGATAAAGGATAAATTTAATTTTGGTGCTCGAGAGACCATAATGCGTGTACAACCCCTTTGCCGAATCGGAAAATTTCATAAATGGTGATTTTCACCATGAAAATTATCTCCGTTCGAGCCAATATTTTGGTACATCATTCCTTTAACATGTTCTATTTTATTATTTGAGAAATGATAAAATTTAAATTTTGGTGCTCGAGAGACCATAATGCGTGTACTAACCCTTTGCCGAATCGGAAAATTTCATAAATGGTGATTTTCACCATGAAAATTATCTCCGTTCGAGCCAATATTTTGGTGTCATTACTTTAACATGTTATATTTTATTAGTTGATAAAGGATAAAATTTAATTTTTGGTGCTCGAGAGAGACCATAATGCGTGTACTACCCCTTTGCCGAATCGGAAAATTTCATAAATGGTGATTTTCACCATGAAAATTATTCCGTTCGAGCCAATATTTTGTTACATCATTCCTTTAACATGTTCTATTTTATTATTTGATAAAGATAAAATTTAAATTTTGGTGCTCGAGAGACCATAATGCGTGTACTAACCCCTTTGCCGAATCGGAAAATTTCATAAATGGTGATTTTCACCATGAAATCATCTCCGTTCGAGCCAATATTTTGGTAAGTAATTCCTTTAACATGTTCTTTTGATTAGTTGAGAAAGGATAAAATTTAATTTTTGTGCTCGAGAGACCATAATGCGTGTACTTACCCTTTGCCGAATCGGAAAATTACATAAATGGTGATTTTCACCATGAAAATATCTCCGTTCGAGCCAATATTTTGTACATCATTCTTTAACATGTTCTATTTGATTAGTTGATAAAGGATAAAATTTAATTTTTGGTGCTCGAGAGACCATAATGCGTGTACTACCCCTTTGTCGAATCGGAAAATTTCATAAATGGTGATTTTCACCATGAAAATTATCTCCGTTCGAGCCAATATTTTGTACATCATTCCTTTAACATGTTCTATTTTATTATTTGATAAATGATAAAATTTAATTTTTGGTGCTCGAGAGACCATAATGCGTGTACTAACCCTTTGTAGAATCGGAAAATTTCATAAATGGTGATTTTCACCATGAAAATTATCTCCGTTCGAGCCAATATTTTGGTACGTCATTCCTTTAACATGTTCTATTTTATTAGTTGATAAAGGATAAAATTTAATTTTTGGTGCTCGAGAGACCATAATGCGTGTACTTAACCCCTTTGCCGAATCGGAAAATTTCATAAATGGTGATTTTCACCATGAAAATTATCTCCGTTCGAGCCAATATTTTGTACATCATTCCTTTAACATGTTCTATTTTATTAGTTTATAATGGATAAAATTTAAATTTTGGTGCTCGAGAGACCATAATGCGTGTACTAACCCCTTTGCCGAATCGGAAAATTTCATAAATGGTGATTTTCACCATGAAAATCATCTCCGTTCGAGCCAATATTTTGGTATGTAATTCCTTTAACATGTTCTATTTGATTTTAGAAAGGATAAATTTAATTTTTGGTGCTCGAGAGACCATAATGCGTGTACTAACCCTTTGCCGAATCGGAAAATTTCATAAATGGTGATTTTCACCATGAAAATTATCTCCGTTCGAGCCAATATTTTGACATCATTCCTTTAACATGTTCTATTTGATTAGTTGATAAAGGATAAAATTTAATTTTTGGTGCTCGAGAGACCATAATGCGTGTACTACCCCTTTGCCGAATCGGAAAATTTCATAAATGGTGATTTTCACCATGAAAATTATCTCCGTTCGAGCCAATATTTTGTTACATCATTCCTTTAACATGTTCTATTTTATTATTTGATAAAGATAAAATTTAATTTTTGGTGCTCGAGAGACCATAATGCGTGTACTAACCCCTTTGCCGAATCGGAAAATTTCATAAATGGTGATTTTAACCATGAAAATTATCTCCGTTCGAGCCAATATTTTGTACGTCATTACTTTAACATGTTCTATTTTATTAGTTGATAAAGGATAAAATTTAATTTTTGGTGCTCGAGAGACCATAATGCGTGTAGTAACCCCCCTTTGCCGAATCGGAAATTTCATAAATGGTGATTTTCACCATGAAAGTTATCTCCGTTCGAGCCAATATTTTGTTACATCATTCCTTTAACATGTTCTATTTTATTAGTTGATAAAGGATAAAATTTAATTTTTGGTGCTCGAGAGACCATAATGCGTGTACTACCCCCTTTGCCGAATCGGAAAATTTCATAAATGGTGATTTTCACACAAAATTATCTCCGTTCGAGCCAATATTTTGTTACATCATTCCTTTAACATGTTCTATTTTATTATTTGATAAATGATAAAATTTAAATTTTGGTGCTCGAGAGACCATAATGCGTGTACTAACCCCTTTGCCGAATCGGAAAATTTCATAAATGGTGATTTTCACCATGAAAATTATCTCCGTTCGAGCCAATATTTTGGTACATCATTCCTTTAACATGTTCTATTTGATTAGTTGATAAAGGATAAAATTTAATTTTTGGTGCTCGAGAGACCATAATGCGTGTACGAACCCCTTTGCTGAATCGGAAAATTTCATAAGTGGTGATTGTCACCATGAAATTATTTCCGTTCGAGCCAATATTTTGGTACATCATTCTTTAACATGTTCTATTTTATTAGTTGATATGGATAAAATTTAAATTTTGGTGCTCGAGAGACCATAATCCGTGTACTAACCCTTTGCCGAATCGGAAAATTTCATAAATGGTGATTTTCACCATGAAATTATCTCCGTTCGAGCCAATATTTTGTTACATCATTCCTTTAACATGTTCTATTTGATTAGTTGATAAAGGATAAAATTTAATTTTTGGTGCTCGAGAGACCATAATGCGTGTACTAACCCTTTGCCGAATCGGAAAATTTCATAAATGGTGATTTTCACCATGAAAATTATCTCCGTTCGAGCAATATTTTGTTACATCATTCCTTTAACATGTTCTATTTTATTAGTTTGATAAAGGATAAAATTTAATTTTTGGTGCTCGAGAGACCATAATGCGTGTACTACCCCTTTGTCGAATCGGAAAATTTCATAAGTGGTGATTTTCACCATGAAAATTATCTCCGTTCGAGCCAATATTTGGTTCATTCCTTTAACATGTTCTATTTTATTATTTGATAAAGGATAAAATTTAATTTTTGGTGCTCGAGAGACCATAATGCGTACTAACCCTTTGCCGAATCGGAAAATTTCATAAATGGTGATTTTAACCATGAAAATTATCTCCGTCTGAGCCAATATTTTTGTACGTCATTACTTTAACATGTTCTATTTTATTAGTTACAAAGGATAAAATTTAATTTTTGGTGCTCGAGAGACCATAATGCGTGTACTAACCCTTTGCCGAATCGGAAAATTTCATAAATGGTGATTTTCACCATGAAAATTATCTCCGTTCGAGCCAATATTTTGATACATCATTCCTTTAACATGTTCTATTTTATTAGTTGATAAAGGATAAAATTTAATTTTTGGTGCTCGAGAGACCATAATGCGTGTACAACCCCTTTGCCGAATCGGAAAATTTCATAAATGGTGATTTTCACCATGAAAATTATCTCCGTTCGAGCCAATATTTTGTTACATCATTCCTTTAACATGTTCTATTTTATTATTTGATAAAGGATAAAATTTAATTTTTGGTGCTCGAGAGACCATAATGCGTGTACTAACCCTTTGCCGAATCGGAAAATTTCATAATGGTGATTTCACCATGAAAATTATCTCCGTTCGAGCCAATATTTTGGTACTCATTCCTTTAACATGTTCTATTTTTTTATTATTTGATAAAGGATAAAATTTAATTTTTGGTGCTCGAGAGACCATAATGCGTGTACTAACCCCTTTGCCGAATCGGAAAATTTCATAAATGGTGATTTTCACCATGAAATTATCTCCGTTCGAGCCAATATTTTGTTACATCATTCCTTTAACATGTTCTATTTTATTAGTTGATAAAGGATAAAATTTAAATTTTGGTGCTCGAGAGACCATAATGCGTGTACTAACCCCTTTGTAGAATCGGAAAATTCATAAATGGTGATTTTAACCATGAAAATTATCTCCGTTCAAGCCAATATTTTGGTACGTCATTACTTTAACATGTTCTATTTATTAGTTGATAAAGGATAAAATTTAATTTTTGGTGCTCGAGAGACCATAATGCCTGTACTTAACCCTTTGCCGAATCGGAAAATTTCATAAATGGTGATTTTCACCATGAAAGTTATCTCCGTTCGAGCCAATATTTTGTTACATCATTACTTTAACATGTTCTATTTTATTAGTTGATAATGGATAAAATTTAAATTTTGGTGCTCGAGAGACCATAATGCGTGTACTAACCCCTTTGCCGAATAGTAAAATTTCATAAATGGTGATTTTCAATGAAAATCATCTCCGTTCGAGCCAATATTTTGGTATGTATTCCTTTAACATGTTCTATTTGATTAGTTGAGAAAGGATAAAATTTAATTTTTGGTGCTCGAGAGACCATAATGCGTGTACGTTACCCTTTGCCGAATCGGAAAATTTCATAAATGGTGATTTTCACCATGACAATTATCTCCGTTCGAGCCAATATTTTGGTACATCATTCCTTGAACATGTTATATTTGATTAGTTGATAAAGGATGAAATTTAATTTTTGGTACTCGAGAGACCATAATGCGTGTACTACCTCTTTGTCGAATCGAAAAAGTTTCATAAGTGGTGATTGTCACCACGAAAATTATTTCCGTTCGAGCCAATATTTTGTTACATCATTCCTTTAACATGTTCTATTTATTATTTGATAAATGATAAAATTTAAATTTTGGTGCTCGAGAGAGCATAATCCGTGTACTAACCCCTTTGTAGAATCGGAAAATTTCATAAATGGTAATTTTAACCATGAAAATTATCTCCGTTCGAGCCAATATTTTGGTACGTCATTACTTTAACATGTTCTATTTTATTAGTTTATAAAGGATAAAATTTAATTTTTGGTGCTCGAGAGACCATAATGCGTTAGTTAACCCCTTTGCCGAATCGGAAAATTTCATAAATGGTGATTTTCACCATAAAAGTTATCTCCGTTCGGGCCAATATTTTGTTACATCATTCCTTGAACATGTTCTATTTTATTAGTTTATAAAGGATAGAATTTAATTTTTGGTGCTCGAGAGACCATAATGCGAGTACTACCCCTTTGTCGAATCGGAAAATTTCATAAGTGGTGATTGTCACCACGAAAATTATTTCCGTTCGAGCCAATATTTTGCTACATCATTCCTTTAACATGTTCTATTTGATTATTTGATAAAGGATAAAATTTAATTTTTGGTGCTCGAGAGACCATAATGCGTGTACGAACCCCTTTGCCGAATCAGAAAATTTCATAAATGGTAATTTTAACCATGAATATTATCTATGTTCGAGCCAATAATTTGGTAGATCATTCCTTTAACATGTTCTATTTTATTAGTTTATAAAGGATAGAATTTAATTTTTGGTGCTCGAGAGACCATAATGCGAGTACTACCCCTTTGTCGAATCGGAAAATTTCATAAGTGGTGATTGTCACCACGAAAATTATTTCCGTTCGAGCCAATATTTTGTTACATCATTCCTTTAACATGTTCTATTTTATTATTTGATAAATGATAAAATTTAAATTTTGGTGCTCGAGAGAGCATAATCCGTGTACTAACCCCTTTGTAGAATCGGAAAATTTCATAAATGGTAATTTTAACCATGAAAATTATCTCCGTTCGAGCCAATATTTTGGTACGTCATTACTTTAACATGTTCTATTTTATTAGTTTATAAAGGATAAAATTGAATTTTTTGGTGCTCGAGAGACCATAATGCGTTTAGTTAACCCCTTTGCCGAATCGGAAAATTTCATAAATGGTGATTTTCACCATAAAAGTTATCTCCGTTCGGGCCAATATTTTGTTACATCATTCCTTGAACATGTTCTATTTTATTAGTTTATAAAGGATAGAATTTAATTTTTGGTGCTCGAGAGACCATAATGCGAGTACTACCCCTTTGTCGAATCGGAAAATTTCATAAGTGGTGATTGTCACCATGAAAATTATTTCCGTTCGAGCCAATATTTTGCTACATCATTCCTTTAACATGTTCTATTTGATTATTTGATAAAGGATAAAATTTAATTTTTGGTGCTCGAGAGACCATAATGCGTGTACGAACCCCTTTGCCGAATCAGAAAATTTCATAAATGGTAATTTTAACCATGAATATTATCTATGTTCGAGCCAATAATTTGGTAGATCATTCCTTTAACATGTTCTATTTTATTAGTTTATAAAGGATAGAATTTAATTTTTGGTGCTCGAGAGACCATAATGCGAGTACTACCCCTTTGTCGAATCGGAAAATTTCATAAGTGGTGATTGTCACCACGAAAATTATTTCCGTTCGAGCCAATATTTTGTTACATCATTCCTTTAACATGTTCTATTTGATTAGTTGATTAAAGGATAAAATTTAATTTTTGGTGCTCGAGAGACCCTAATGCGTGTACTAACCCCTTTGTAGAATCGGAAAATTAAATAAATGCTGATTTTAACCATGAAAATTATCTCCGTTCAAGCCAATATTTTGGTACGTCATTACTTTAACATGTTCTATTTTATTTGTTGATAAAGGATAAAATTTAATTTTTGGTGCTCGAGAGACCATAATGCCTGTACTTAACCCCTTTGCCGAATCGGAAAATTTCATAAATGGTGATTTTCACCATTAAAGTTATCTCCGTTCGAGCCAATATTTTGTTACATCATTACTTTAAAATTTTCTATTTTATTAGTTTATAATGGATAAAATTTAAATTTTGGTACTCGAGAGACCATAATGCGTGCACTAACCCCTTTGCCGAATAGTAAAATTTCATAAATGGTGATTTTCAACATGAAAATCATCTCCGTTCGAGCCAATATTTTGGTATGTAATTCCTTTAACATGTTCTATTTGATTAGTTGAGAAAGGATAAAATTTAATTTTTGGTGCTCGAGAGACCATAATGCGTGTACGTTACCCTTTGCCGAATCGGAAAATTACATAAATGGTGATTATCACCATGACAATTATCTCCGTTCGAGCCAATATTTTGGTACATCATTCCTTGAACATGTTATATTTGATTAGTTGATAAAGGATGAAATTTAATTTTTGGTGCTCGAGAGACCATAATGCGTGTACTACCCCTTTGTCGAATCGGAAAATTTCATAAGTGGTGATTGTCACCACGAAAATTATTTCCGTTCGAGCCAATATTTTGTTACATCATTCCTTTAACATGTTCTATTTTATTATTTGATAAATGATAAAATTTAAATTTTGGTGCTCGAGAGACCATAATCCGTGTACTAACCCCTTTGTAGAATCGGAAAATTTCATAAATGGTAATTTTAACCATGAAAATTATCTCCGTTCGAGCCAATATTTTGGTACGTCATTACTTTAACATGTTCTATTTTATTAGTTTATAAAGGATAAAATTTAATTTTTTGGTGCTCGAGAGACCATAATGCGTTTAGTTAACCCCTTTGCCGAATCGGAAAATTTCATAAATGGTGATTTTCACCATAAAAGTTATCTCCGTTCGGCCAATATTTTGTTACATCATTCCTTTAACATGTTCTATTTTATTAGTTTATAAAGGATAGAATTTAATTTTTGGTGCTCGAGAGACCATAATGCGAGTACTACCCCTTTGTCGAATCGGAAAATTTCATAAGTGGTGATTGTCACCACGAAAATTATTTCCGTTCGAGCCAATATTTTGCTACATCATTCCTTTAACATGTTCTATTTGATTATTTGATAAAGGATAAAATTTAATTTTTGGTGCTCGAGAGACCATAATGCGTGTACGAACCCCTTTGCCGAATCAGAAAATTTCATAAATGGTAATTTTAACCATGAATATTATCTATGTTCGAGCCAATAATTTGGTAGATCATTCCTTTAACATGTTCTATTTTATTAGTTTATAAAGGATAGAATTTAATTTTTGGTGCTCGAGAGACCATAATGCGTGTACTACCCCTTTGCCGAATCGGAAAATTTCATAAGTGGTGATTGTCACCACAAAAATTATTTCCGTTCGATCCAATATTTTGATACATCATTCCTTTAACATGTTCTATTTTTTTAGTTGATAAAGGATAAAATTTAATTTTTGGTGCTCGAGATACCATAATGCGTGTAGTTAACCCTTTTGCCGAATCGGAAAATTTCATAAATGGTGATTTTCACCATGAAAGTTATCTCCGTTCGAGCCAATATTTTGTTACATCATTCCTTTAACATGTTCTATTTGATTAGTTGATTAAAGGATAAAATTTAATTTTTGGTGCTCGAGAGACCATAATGCGTGTACTAACCCCTTTGTAGAATCGGAAAATTAAATAAATGCTGATTTTAACCATGAAAATTATCTCCGTTCAAGCCAATATTTTGGTACGTCATTACTTTAACATGTTCTATTTTATTTGTTGATAAAGGATAAAATTTAATTTTTGGTGCTCGAGAGACCATAATGCCTGTACTTAACCCCTTTGCCGAATCGGAAAATTTCATAAATGGTGATTTTCACCATTAAAGTTATCTCCGTTCGAGCCAATATTTTGTTACATCATTACTTTAAATTTTCTATTTTATTAGTTTATAATGGATAAAATTTAAATTTTGGTACTCGAGAGACCATAATGCGTGCACTAACCCCTTTGCCGAATAGTAAAATTTCATAAATGGTGATTTTCAACATGAAAATCATCTCCGTTCGAGCCAATATTTTGGTATGTAATTCCTTTAACATGTTCTATTTGATTAGTTGAGAAAGGATAAAATTTAATTTTTGGTGCTCGAGAGACCATAATGCGTGTACTTACCCTTTGCCGAATCGGAAAATTACATAAATGTTGATTATCACCATGACAATTATCTCCGTTCGAGCCAATATTTTGGTACATCATTCCTTGAACATGTTATATTTGATTAGTTGATAAAGGATGAAATTTAATTTTTGGTGCTCGAGAGACCATAATGCGTGTACTACCCCTTTGTCGAATCGGAAAATTTCATAAGTGGTGATTGTCACCACGAAAATTATTTCCGTTCGAGCCAATATTTTGTTACATCATTCCTTTAACATGTTCTATTTTATTATTTGATAAATGATAAAATTTAAATTTTGGTGCTCGAGAGACCATAATCCGTGTACTAACCCTTTGTAGAATCGGAAAATTTCATAAATGGTAATTTTAACCATGAAAATTATCTCCGTTCGACCCAATATTTTGGTACGTCATTACTTTAACATGTTCTATTTTATTAGTTTATAAAGGATAAAATTTAATTTTTTGGTGCTCGAGAGACCATAATGCGTGTACTACCCCTTTGTCGAATCGGAAAATTTCATAAGTGGTGATTGTCACCACGAAAATTATTTCCGTTCGAGCCAATATTTTGTTACATCATTCCTTTAACATGTTCTATTTTATTATTTGATAAATGATAAAATTTAAATTTTGGTGCTCGAGAGAGCATAATCCGTGTACTAACCCCTTTGTAGAATCGGAAAATTTCATAAATGGTAATTTTAACCATGAAAATTATCTCCGTTCGAGCCAATATTTTGGTACGTCATTACTTTAACATGTTCTATTTTATTAGTTTATAAAGGATAAAATTGAATTTTTTGGTGCTCGAGAGACCATAATGCGTTTAGTTAACCCCTTTGCCGAATCGGAAAATTTCATAAATGGTGATTTTCACCATAAAAGTTATCTCCGTTCGGGCCAATATTTTGTTACATCATTCCTTGAACATGTTCTATTTTATTAGTTTATAAAGGATAGAATTTAATTTTTGGTGCTCGAGAGACCATAATGCGAGTACTACCCCTTTGTCGAATCGGAAAATTTCATAAGTGGTGATTGTCACCACGAAAATTATTTCCGTTCGAGCCAATATTTTGCTACATCATTCCTTTAACATGTTCTATTTGATTATTTGATAAAGGATAAAATTTAATTTTTGGTGCTCGAGAGACCATAATGCGTGTACGAACCCCTTTGCCGAATCAGAAAATTTCATAAATGGTAATTTTAACCATGAATATTATCTATGTTCGAGCCAATAATTTGGTAGATCATTCCTTTAACATGTTCTATTTTATTAGTTTATAAAGGATAGAATTTAATTTTTGGTGCTCGAGAGACCATAATGCGTGTACTACCCCTTTGCCGAATCGGAAAATTTCATAAGTGGTGATTGTCACCACAAAAATTATTTCCGTTCGATCCAATATTTTGATACATCATTCCTTTAACATGTTCTATTTTTTTAGTTGATAAAGGATAAAATTTAATTTTTGGTGCTCGAGATACCATAATGCGTGTAGTTAACCCTTTTGCCGAATCGGAAAATTTCATAAATGGTGATTTTCACCATGAAAGTTATCTCCGTTCGAGCCAATATTTTGTTACATCATTCCTTTAACATGTTCTATTTGATTAGTTGATTAAAGGATAAAATTTAATTTTTGGTGCTCGAGAGACCCTAATGCGTGTACTAACCCCTTTGTAGAATCGGAAAATTAAATAAATGCTGATTTTAACCATGAAAATTATCTCCGTTCAAGCCAATATTTTGGTACGTCATTACTTTAACATGTTCTATTTTATTTGTTGATAAAGGATAAAATTTAATTTTTGGTGCTCGAGAGACCATAATGCCTGTACTTAACCCCTTTGCCGAATCGGAAAATTTCATAAATGGTGATTTTCACCATTAAAGTTATCTCCGTTCGAGCCAATATTTTGTTACATCATTACTTTAAAATTTTCTATTTTATTAGTTTATAATGGATAAAATTTAAATTTTGGTACTCGAGAGACCATAATGCGTGCACTAACCCCTTTGCCGAATAGTAAAATTTCATAAATGGTGATTTTCAACATGAAAATCATCTCCGTTCGAGCCAATATTTTGGTATGTAATTCCTTTAACATGTTCTATTTGATTAGTTGAGAAAGGATAAAATTTAATTTTTGGTGCTCGAGAGACCATAATGCGTGTACGTTACCCTTTGCCGAATCGGAAAATTACATAAATGTTGATTATCACCATGACAATTATCTCCGTTCGAGCCAATATTTTGGTACATCATTCCTTGAACATGTTATATTTGATTAGTTGATAAAGGATGAAATTTAATTTTTGGTGCTCGAGAGACCATAATGCGTGTACTACCCCTTTGTCGAATCGGAAAATTTCATAAGTGGTGATTGTCACCACGAAAATTATTTCCGTTCGAGCCAATATTTTGTTACATCATTCCTTTAACATGTTCTATTTTATTATTTGATAAATGATAAAATTTAAATTTTGGTGCTCGAGAGACCATAATCCGTGTACTAACCCCTTTGTAGAATCGGAAAATTTCATAAATGGTAATTTTAACCATGAAAATTATCTCCGTTCGAGCCAATATTTTGGTACGTCATTACTTTAACATGTTCTATTTTATTAGTTTATAAAGGATAAAATTTAATTTTTTGGTGCTCGAGAGACCATAATGCGTGTACTACCCCTTTGTCGAATCGGAAAATTTCATAAGTGGTGATTGTCACCACGAAAATTATTTCCGTTCGAGCCAATATTTTGTTACATCATTCCTTTAACATGTTCTATTTTATTATTTGATAAATGATAAAATTTAAATTTTGGTGCTCGAGAGAGCATAATCCGTGTACTAACCCCTTTGTAGAATCGGAAAATTTCATAAATGGTAATTTTAACCATGAAAATTATCTCCGTTCGAGCCAATATTTTGGTACGTCATTACTTTAACATGTTCTATTTTATTAGTTTATAAAGGATAAAATTGAATTTTTTGGTGCTCGAGAGACCATAATGCGTTTAGTTAACCCCTTTGCCGAATCGGAAAATTTCATAAATGGTGATTTTCACCATAAAAGTTATCTCCGTTCGGGCCAATATTTTGTTACATCATTCCTTGAACATGTTCTATTTTATTAGTTTATAAAGGATAGAATTTAATTTTTGGTGCTCGAGAGACCATAATGCGAGTACTACCCCTTTGTCGAATCGGAAAATTTCATAAGTGGTGATTGTCACCATGAAAATTATTTCCGTTCGAGCCAATATTTTGCTACATCATTCCTTTAACATGTTCTATTTGATTATTTGATAAAGGATAAAATTTAATTTTTGGTGCTCGAGAGACCATAATGCGTGTACGAACCCCTTTGCCGAATCAGAAAATTTCATAAATGGTAATTTTAACCATGAATATTATCTATGTTCGAGCCAATAATTTGGTAGATCATTCCTTTAACATGTTCTATTTTATTAGTTTATAAAGGATAGAATTTAATTTTTGGTGCTCGAGAGACCATAATGCGTGTACTACCCCTTTGCCGAATCGGAAAATTTCATAAGTGGTGATTGTCACCACAAAAATTATTTCCGTTCGATCCAATATTTTGATACATCATTCCTTTAACATGTTCTATTTTTTTAGTTGATAAAGGATAAAATTTAATTTTTGGTGCTCGAGATACCATAATGCGTGTAGTTAACCCTTTTGCCGAATCGGAAAATTTCATAAATGGTGATTTTCACCATGAAAGTTATCTCCGTTCGAGCCAATATTTTGTTACATCATTCCTTTAACATGTTCTATTTGATTAGTTGATTAAAGGATAAAATTTAATTTTTGGTGCTCGAGAGACCCTAATGCGTGTACTAACCCCTTTGTAGAATCGGAAAATTAAAAATGCTGATTTTAACCATGAAAATTATCTCCGTTCAAGCCAATATTTTGGTACGTCATTACTTTAACATGTTCTATTTTATTTGTTGATAAAGGATAAAATTTAATTTTTGGTGCTCGAGAGACCATAATGCCTGTACTTAACCCCTTTGCCGAATCGGAAAATTTCATAAATGGTGATTTTCACCATTAAAGTTATCTCCGTTCGAGCCAATATTTTGTTACATCATTACTTTAAAATTTTCTATTTTATTAGTTTATAATGGATAAAATTTAAATTTTGGTACTCGAGAGACCATAATGCGTGCACTAACCCCTTTGCCGAATAGTAAAATTTCATAAATGGTGATTTTCAACATGAAAATCATCTCCGTTCGAGCCAATATTTTGGTATGTAATTCCTTTAACATGTTCTATTTGATTAGTTGAGAAAGGATAAAATTTAATTTTTGGTGCTCGAGAGACCATAATGCGTGTACGTTACCCTTTGCCGAATCGGAAAATTACATAAATGTGATTATCACCATGACAATTATCTCCGTTCGAGCCAATATTTTGGTACATCATTCCTTGAACATGTTATATTTGATTAGTTGATAAAGGATGAAATTTAATTTTTGGTGCTCGAGAGACCATAATGCGTGTACTACCCCTTTGTCGAATCGGAAAATTTCATAAGTGGTGATTGTCACCACGAAAATTATTTCCGTTCGAGCCAATATTTTGTTACATCATTCCTTTAACATGTTCTATTTTATTATTTGATAAATGATAAAATTTAAATTTTGGTGCTCGAGAGAGCATAATCCGTGTACTAACCCCTTTGTAGAATCGGAAAATTTCATAAATGGTAATTTTAACCATGAAAATTATCTCCGTTCGAGCCAATATTTTGGTACGTCATTACTTTAAATGTTCTATTTTATTAGTTTATAAAGGATAAAATTGAATTTTTTGGTGCTCGAGAGACCATAATGCGTTTAGTTAACCCCTTTGCCGAATCGGAAAATTTCATAAATGGTGATTTTCACCATAAAAGTTATCTCCGTTCGGGCCAATATTTTGTTACATCATTCCTTGAACATGTTCTATTTTATTAGTTTATAAAGGATAGAATTTAATTTTTGGTGCTCGAGAGACCATAATGCGAGTACTACCCCTTTGTCGAATCGGAAAATTTCATAAGTGGTGATTGTCACCACGAAAATTATTTCCGTTCGAGCCAATATTTTGCTACATCATTCCTTTAACATGTTCTATTTGATTATTTGATAAAGGATAAAATTTAATTTTTGGTGCTCGAGAGACCATAATGCGTGTACGAACCCCTTTGCCGAATCAGAAAATTTCATAAATGGTAATTTTAACCATGAATATTATCTATGTTCGAGCCAATAATTTGGTAGATCATTCCTTTAACATGTTCTATTTTATTAGTTTATAAAGGATAGAATTTAATTTTTGGTGCTCGAGAGACCATAATGCGTGTACTACCCCTTTGCCGAATCGGAAAATTTCATAAGTGGTGATTGTCACCACAAAAATTATTTCCGTTCGATCCAATATTTTGATACATCATTCCTTTAACATGTTCTATTTTTTTAGTTGATAAAGGATAAAATTTAATTTTTGGTGCTCGAGATACCATAATGCGTGTAGTTAACCCTTTTGCCGAATCGGAAAATTTCATAAATGGTGATTTTCACCATGAAAGTTATCTCCGTTCGAGCCAATATTTTGTTACATCATTCCTTTAACATGTTCTATTTGATTAGTTGATTAAAGGATAAAATTTAATTTTTGGTGCTCGAGAGACCCTAATGCGTGTACTAACCCCTTTGTAGAATCGGAAAATTAAATAAATGCTGATTTTAACCATGAAAATTATCTCCGTTCAAGCCAATATTTTGGTACGTCATTACTTTAACATGTTCTATTTTATTTGTTGATAAAGGATAAAATTTAATTTTTGGTGCTCGAGAGACCATAATGCCTGTACTTAACCCCTTTGCCGAATCGGAAAATTTCATAAATGGTGATTTTCACCATTAAAGTTATCTCCGTTCGAGCCAATATTTTGTTACATCATTACTTTAAAATTTTCTATTTTATTAGTTTATAATGGATAAAATTTAAATTTTGGTACTCGAGAGACCATAATGCGTGCACTAACCCCTTTGCCGAATAGTAAAATTTCATAAATGGTGATTTTCAACATGAAAATCATCTCCGTTCGAGCCAATATTTTGGTATGTAATTCCTTTAACATGTTCTATTTGATTAGTTGAGAAAGGATAAAATTTAATTTTTGGTGCTCGAGAGACCATAATGCGTGTACGTTACCCTTTGCCGAATCGGAAAATTACATAAATGTTGATTATCACCATGACAATTATCTCCGTTCGAGCCAATATTTTGGTACATCATTCCTTGAACATGTTATATTTGATTAGTTGATAAAGGATGAAATTTAATTTTTGGTGCTCGAGAGACCATAATGCGTGTACTACCCCTTTGTCGAATCGGAAAATTTCATAAGTGGTGATTGTCACCACGAAAATTATTTCCGTTCGAGCCAATATTTTGTTACATCATTCCTTTAACATGTTCTATTTTATTATTTGATAAATGATAAAATTTAAATTTTGGTGCTCGAGAGAGCATAATCCGTGTACTAACCCCTTTGTAGAATCGGAAAATTTCATAAATGGTAATTTTAACCATGAAAATTATCTCCGTTCGAGCCAATATTTTGGTACGTCATTACTTTAAATGTTCTATTTTATTAGTTTATAAAGGATAAAATTGAATTTTTTGGTGCTCGAGAGACCATAATGCGTTTAGTTAACCCCTTTGCCGAATCGGAAAATTTCATAAATGGTGATTTTCACCATAAAAGTTATCTCCGTTCGGGCCAATATTTTGTTACATCATTCCTTGAACATGTTCTATTTTATTAGTTTATAAAGGATAGAATTTAATTTTTGGTGCTCGAGAGACCATAATGCGAGTACTACCCCTTTGTCGAATCGGAAAATTTCATAAGTGGTGATTGTCACCACGAAAATTATTTCCGTTCGAGCCAATATTTTGCTACATCATTCCTTTAACATGTTCTATTTGATTATTTGATAAAGGATAAAATTTAATTTTTGGTGCTCGAGAGACCATAATGCGTGTACGAACCCCTTTGCCGAATCAGAAAATTTCATAAATGGTAATTTTAACCATGAATATTATCTATGTTCGAGCCAATAATTTGGTAGATCATTCCTTTAACATGTTCTATTTTATTAGTTTATAAAGGATAGAATTTAATTTTTGGTGCTCGAGAGACCATAATGCGTGTACTACCCCTTTGCCGAATCGGAAAATTTCATAAGTGGTGATTGTCACCACAAAAATTATTTCCGTTCGATCCAATATTTTGATACATCATTCCTTTAACATGTTCTATTTTTTTAGTTGATAAAGGATAAAATTTAATTTTTGGTGCTCGAGATACCATAATGCGTGTAGTTAACCCTTTTGCCGAATCGGAAAATTTCATAAATGGTGATTTTCACCATGAAAGTTATCTCCGTTCGAGCCAATATTTTGTTACATCATTCCTTTAACATGTTCTATTTGATTAGTTGATTAAAGGATAAAATTTAATTTTTGGTGCTCGAGAGACCCTAATGCGTGTACTAACCCCTTTGTAGAATCGGAAAATTAAATAAATGCTGATTTTAACCATGAAAATTATCTCCGTTCAAGCCAATATTTTGGTACGTCATTACTTTAACATGTTCTATTTTATTTGTTGATAAAGGATAAAATTTAATTTTTGGTGCTCGAGAGACCATAATGCCTGTACTTAACCCCTTTGCCGAATCGGAAAATTTCATAAATGGTGATTTTCACCATTAAAGTTATCTCCGTTCGAGCCAATATTTTGTTACATCATTACTTTAAAATTTCTATTTTATTAGTTTATAATGGATAAAATTTAAATTTTGGTACTCGAGAGACCATAATGCGTGCACTAACCCCTTTGCCGAATAGTAAAATTTCATAAATGGTGATTTTCAACATGAAAATCATCTCCGTTCGAGCCAATATTTTGGTATGTAATTCCTTTAACATGTTCTATTTGATTAGTTGAGAAAGGATAAAATTTAATTTTTGGTGCTCGAGAGACCATAATGCGTGTACGTTACCCTTTGCCGAATCGGAAAATTACATAAATGTTGATTATCACCATGACAATTATCTCCGTTCGAGCCAATATTTTGGTACATCATTCCTTGAACATGTTATATTTGATTAGTTGATAAAGGATGAAATTTAATTTTTGGTGCTCGAGAGACCATAATGCGTGTACTACCCCTTTGTCGAATCGGAAAATTTCATAAGTGGTGATTGTCACCACGAAAATTATTTCCGTTCGAGCCAATATTTTGTTACATCATTCCTTTAACATGTTCTATTTTATTATTTGATAAATGATAAAATTTAAATTTTGGTGCTCGAGAGACCATAATCCGTGTACTAACCCCTTTGTAGAATCGGAAAATTTCATAAATGGTAATTTTAACCATGAAAATTATCTCCGTTCGAGCCAATATTTTGGTACGTCATTACTTTAACATGTTCTATTTTATTAGTTGATAAAGGATAAAATTTAATTTTTGGTGCTCGAGAGACCATAATGCGTTTAGTTAACCCCTTTGCCGAATCGGAAAATTTCATAAATGGTGATTTTCACCATAAAAGTTATCTCCGTTCGGGCCAATATTTTGTTACATCATTCCTTGAACATGTTCTATTTTATTAGTTTATAAAGGATAGAATTTAATTTTTGGTGCTCGAGAGACCATAATGCGAGTACTACCCCTTTGTCGAATCGGAAAATTTCATAAATGGTGATTGTCACCACGAAAATTATTTCCGTTCGAGCCAATATTTTGCTACATCATTCCTTTAACATGTTCTATTTGATTATTTGATAAAGGATAAAATTTAATTTTTGGTGCTCGAGAGACCATAATGCGTGTACGAACCCCTTTGCCGAATCAGAAAATTTCATAAATGGTAATTTTAACCATGAATATTATCTATGTTCGAGCCAATAATTTGGTAGATCATTCCTTTAACATGTTCTATTTTATTAGTTTATAAAGGATAGAATTTAATTTTTGGTGCTCGAGAGACCATAATGCGTGTACTACCCCTTTGCCGAATCGGAAAATTTCATAAGTGGTGATTGTCACCACAAAATTATTTCCGTTCGATCCAATATTTTGATACATCATTCCTTTAACATGTTCTATTTTTTTAGTTGATAAAGGATAAAATTTAATTTTTGGTGCTCGAGAGACCATAATGCGTGTAGTTAACCCTTTTGCCGAATCGGAAAATTTCATAAATGGTGATTTTCACCATGAAAGTTATCTCCGTTCGAGCCAATATTTTGTTACATCATTCCTTTAACATGTTCTATTTGATTAGTTGATTAAAGGATAAAATTTAATTTTTGGTGCTCGAGAGACCCTAATGCGTGTACTAACCCCTTTGTAGAATCGGAAAATTAAATAAATGCTGATTTTACCATGAAAATTATCTCCGTTCGAGCCAATATTTTGTTACGTCATTACTTTAACATGTTCTATTTTATTTGTTGATAAAGGATAAAATTTAATTTTTGGTGCTCGAGAGACCATAATGCCTGTACTTAACCCCTTTGCCGAATCGGAAAATTTCATAAATGGTGATTTTCACCATTAAAGTTATCTCCGTTCGAGCCAATATTTTGTTACATCATTACTTTAAAATTTTCTATTTTATTAGTTTATAATGGATAAAATTTAAATTTTGGTACTCGAGAGACCATAATGCGTGCACTAACCCCTTTGCCGAATAGTAAAATTTCATAAATGGTGATTTTCAACATGAAAATCATCTCCGTTCGAGCCAATATTTTGGTATGTAATTCCTTTAACATGTTCTATTTTATTAGTTGAGAAAGGATAAAATTTAATTTTTGGTGCTCGAGAGACCATAATGCGTGTACGTTACCCTTTGCCGAATCGGAAAATTACATAAATGTTGATTTTCACCATGAAATTATCTCCGTTCGAGCCAATATTTTGGTACATCATTCCTTGAACATGTTATATTTGATTAGTTGATAAAGGATGAAATTTAATTTTTGGTGCTCGAGAGACCATAATGCGTGTACTACCCCTTTGTCGAATCGGAAAATTTCATAAGTGGTGATTGTCACCACGAAAATTATTTCCGTTCGAGCCAATATTTTGTTACATCATTCCTTTAACATGTTCTATTTTATTATTTGATAAATGATAAAATTTAAATTTTGGTGCTCGAGAGACCATAATCCGTGTACTAACCCCTTTGTAGAATCGGAAAATTTCATAAATGGTAATTTTAACCATGAAAATTATCTCCGTTCGAGCCAATATTTTGGTACGTCATTACTTTAACATGTTCTATTTTATTAGTTTATAAAGGATAAAATTTAATTTTTGGTGCTCGAGAGACCATAATGCGTGTACGTACCCCTTTGCCGAATCGGAAAATTTCATAAATGGTGATTTTCACCACGAAAATTATTTCCGTTCGAGCCAATATTTTGTTACATCATTCCTTTAACATGTTCTATTTTATTAGTTTATAAATGGATAAAATTTAATTTTTGGTGCTCGAGAGACCATAATGCGTGTACTAACCCCTTTGTCGAATCGGAAAATTTCATAAATGGTGATTTTAACCATGAAAATTATCTCCGTTCGAGCCAATATTTTGGTACATCATTCTTTAACATGTTCTATTTGATTAGTTTATAAAGGATAAAATTTAATTTTTGGTGCTCGAGAGACCATAATGCGTGTAGTTAACCCCTTTGCCGAATCGGAAAATTTCATAAATGGTGATTTTCACCATGAAATTATCTCCGTTCGAGCCAATATTTTGTACATCATTCCTTTAACATGTTCTATTTTATTAGTTTATAAAGGATAGAATTTAATTTTTGGTGCTCGAGAGACCATAATGCGTGTACTACCCCTTTGCCGAATCGGAAAATTTCATAAGTGGTGATTGTCACTATGAACATTATTTCCGTTCGAGCCAATATTTTGATACATCATTCCTTTAACATGTTCTATTTGATTAGTTGAGAAAGGATAAAATTTAATTTTTGGTGCTCGAGAGACCATAATGCGTGTACGAACCCCTTTGCCAAATCGGAAAATTTCATAAATGGTGATTTTCACCATGAAAGTTATCTCCGTTCGAGCCAATATTTTGGTACATCATTCCTTTAACATGTTCTATTTTATTAGTTGATAAAGGATAAATTTAATTTTTGGTGCTCGAGAGACCATAATGCGTGTACTAACCCCTTTGCCGAATCGGAAAATTTCATAAATGGTGATTTTCACCATGAACATTATCTCCGTTCGAGCCAATATTTTGGTACATCATTCCTTTAACATGTTCTATTTTATTTGTTGATAAAGGATAAAATTTAATTTTTGGTGCTCGAGAGACCATAATGCGTGTACTTAACCCTTTGCCGAATCGGAAAATTTCATAAATGGTGATTTTCACCATGAAAGTTATCTCCGTTCGAGCCAATATTTTGTTACATCATTCTTTAACATGTTCTATTTGATTAGTTGATAAAGGATAAAATTTAATTTTGGTGCTCGAGAGACCATAATGCGTGTACTAACCCCTTTGCCGAATCGGAAAATTTCATAAATGGTGATTTTCACCATGAAAATTATCTCCGTTCGAGCCAATATTTTGGTATGTATTCCTTTAACATGTTCTATTTTATTAGTTGATAAAGGATAAAATTTAATTTTTGGTGCTCGAGAGACCATAATGCGTGTACTAACCCTTTGCCGAATCGGAAAATTTCATAAATGGTGATTTTCACCATGAAATTATCTCCGTTCGAGCCAATATTTTGGTACATCATTCCTTTAACATGTTCTATTTGATTAGTTGATAAAGGATAAAATTTAATTTTTGGTGCTCGAGAGACCATAATGCGTGTACTAACCCCTTTGCCGAATCGGAAAATTTCATAAATGGTGATTTTCACCATGAAAATTATCTCCGTTCGAGCCAATATTTTGTACATCATTCCTTTAACATGTTCTATTTTATTAGTTGATAAAGGATAAAATTTAATTTTTGGTGCTCGAGAGACCATAATGCGTGTACTAACCCCTTTGCCGAATCGGAAAATTTCATAAATGGTGATTTTCACCATGAAAATTATCTCCGTTCGAGCCAATATTTTGGTACATCATTCCTTTAACATGTTCTATTTTATTAGTTTGATAAAGGATAAAATTTAATTTTGGTGCTCGAGAGACCATAATGCGTGTACTAACCCCTTTGCCGAATCGGAAAATTTCATAAATGGTGATTTTCACCATGAAAATTATCTCCGTTCGAGCCAATATTTTGGTACATCATTCCTTTAACATGTTCTATTTTATTAGTTGATAAAGGATAAAATTTAATTTTTGGTGCTCGAGAGACCATAATGCGTGTACTACCCTTTGCCGAATCGGAAAATTTCATAAATGGTGATTTTCACCATGAAAATTATCTCCGTTCGAGCCAATATTTTGGTACATCATTCCTTTAACATGTTCTATTTGATTATTTGATAAAGGATAAAATTTAATTTTTGGTGCTCGAGAGACCATAATGCGTGTACTAACCCCTTTGCCGAATCGGAAAATTTCATAAATGGTGATTTTCACCATGAAAATTATCTCCGTTCGAGCCAATATTTTGGTAGATCATTCCTTTAACATGTTCTATTTTATTAGTTTATAAAGGATAAAATTTAATTTTTGGTGCTCGAGAGACCATAATGCGTGTACTACCCCTTTGCCGAATCGGAAAATTTCATAAATGGTGATTTTCACCATGAAAATTATTCCGTTCGAGCCAATATTTTGGTACATCATTCCTTTAACATGTTCTATTTTTTAGTTGATAAAGGATAAAATTTAATTTTGGTGCTCGAGAGACCATAATGCGTGTACTTAACCCATTTGCCGAATCGGAAAATTTCATAAATGGTGATTTTCACCATGAAAGTTATCTCCGTTCGAGCCAATATTTTGTTACATCATTCCTTTAACATGTTCTATTTGATTAGTTGATAAAGGATAAAATTTAATTTTTGGTGCTCGAGAGACCATAATGCGTGTACTAACCCTTTGCCGAATCGGAAAATTTCATAAATGGTGATTTTCACCATGAAAATTATCTCCGTTCGAGCCAATATTTTGGTACATCATTCCTTTAACATGTTCTATTTTATTAGTTGATAAAGGATAAAATTTAATTTTTGGTGCTCGAGAGACCATAATGCGTGTACTAACCCCTTTGCCGAATCGGAAAATTTCATAAATGGTGATTTTCACCATGAAATTATCTCCGTTCGAGCCAATATTTTGTTACATCATTACTTTAAATTTCTATTTTATTAGTTATAAAGGATAAAATTTAATTTTGGTGCTCGAGAGACCATAATGCGTGTACTAACCCCTTTGCCGAATCGGAAAATTTCATAAATGGTGATTTTCACCATGAAAATTATCTCCGTTCGAGCCAATATTTTGTAATTTCCTTTAACATGTTCTATTTGATTAGTTGATAAAGGATAAAATTTAATTTTTGGTGCTCGAGAGACCATAATGCGTGTACTAACCCTTTGCCGAATCGGAAAATTTCATAAATGGTGATTTTCACCATGAAATTATCTCCGTTCGAGCCAATATTTTGGTACATCATTCCTTTAACATGTTCTATTTGATTAGTTGATAAAGGATAAAATTTAATTTTTGGTGCTCGAGAGACCATAATGCGTGTACTACCCCTTTGCCGAATCGAAAAATTTCATAAATGGTGATTTTCACCATGAAAATTATTTTCGAGCCAAATTTTATATTTAACATTTATAATTTTGGTGCTCGAGAGACCATAATCCGTGTACTAACCCTTTGTAGAATCGGAAAATTTCATAAATGGTGATTTTCACCATGAAAATTATCTCCGTTCGAGCCAATATTTTGGTACATCATTACTTTAACATGTTCTATTTTATTAGTTGATAAAGGATAAAATTTAATTTTGGTGCTCGAGAGACCATAATGCGTGTACTACCCCTTTGCCGAATCGGAAAATTTCATAAATGGTGATTTTCACCATGAAAATTATCTCCGTTCGAGCCAATATTTTGTTACATCATTCCTTTAACATGTTCTATTTTATTATTTGATAAAGGATAAATTTAATTTTGGTGCTCGAGAGACCATAATGCGTGTACTAACCCCTTTGCCGAATCGGAAAATTTCATAAATGGTGATTTCACCATGAAAATTATCTCCGTTCGAGCCAATATTTTGGTACGTCATTACTTTAACATGTTCTATTTTATTAGTTTATAAAGGATAAAATTTAATTTTTGGTGCTCGAGAGACCATAATGCGTGTACTAACCCCTTTGCCGAATCGGAAAATTTCATAAATGGTGATTTTCACCATAAAATTATCTCCGTTCGAGCCAATATTTTGTTACATCATTCCTTTAACATGTTCTATTTTATTAGTTGATAAAGGATAAAATTTAATTTTGGTGCTCGAGAGACCATAATGCGTGTACTACCCCTTTGTCGAATCGGAAAATTTCATAAATGGTGATTTTCACCATGAAAATTATCTCCGTTCGAGCCAATATTTTGGTACATCATTCCTTTAACATGTTCTATTTGATTATTTGATAAAGGATAAAATTTAATTTTGGTGCTCGAGAGACCATAATGCGTGTACTAACCCCTTTGCCGAATCGAAAATTTCATAAATGGTGATTTTCACCATGAAAATCTCCGTTCGAGCCAATATTTTGGTACATCATTCCTTTAACATGTTCTATTTTATTAGTTGATAAAGGATAAAATTTAATTTTTGGTGCTCGAGAGACCATAATGCGTGTACTACCCCTTTGCCGAATCGGAAAATTTCATAAATGGTGATTTTCACCACAAAATTATCTCCGTTCGAGCCAATATTTTGGTACATCATTCCTTTAACATGTTCTATTTTTTTAGTTGATAAAGGATAAAATTTAATTTTTGGTGCTCGAGAGACCATAATGCGTGTAGTTACCCTTTTGCCGAATCGGAAAATTTCATAAATGGTGATTTTCACCATGAAAATTATCTCCGTTCGAGCCAATATTTTGTTACATCATTCCTTTAACATGTTCTATTTGATTAGTTGATTAAAGGATAAAATTTAATTTTTGGTGCTCGAGAGACCATAATGCGTGTACTAACCCCTTTGCCGAATCGGAAAATTTCATAAATGGTGATTTTCACCATGAAAATTATCTCCGTTCAAGCCAATATTTTGGTACGTCATTCCTTTAACATGTTCAATTTTATTAGTTGATAAAGGATAAAATTTAATTTTTGGTGCTCGAGAGACCATAATGCGTGTACTTAACCCCTTTGCCGAATCGGAAAATTTCATAAGTGGTGTTTTTCACCATGAAAATTATCTCCATTCGAGCCAATATTTTGGTACATCATTCCTTTAACATTTATTTTTGATTAGTTGATAAAGGATAAAATTTAATTTTGGTGCTCGAGAGACCATAATGCGTGTACTAACCCCTTTGCCGAATCGGAAAATTTCATAAATGGTGATTTTCACCATGAAAATTATTTCCGTTCGAGCCAATATTTTGTTACATCATTCCTTTAACATGTTCTATTTTATTATTTGATAAAGATAAAATTTAAATTTTGGTGCTCGAGAGACCATAATGCGTGTACTAACCCTTTGCCGAATCGGAAAATTTCATAAATGGTGATTTTCACCATGAAAATTATCTCCGTTCGAGCCAATATTTTGGTACATCATTCCTTTAACATGTTCTATTTTATTAGTTGATAAAGGATAAAATTTAATTTTTGGTGCTCGAGAGACCATAATGCGTGTACTAACCCTTTGCCGAATCGGAAAATTTCATAAATGGTGATTTTCACCATGAAAATTATCTCCGTTCGAGCCAATATTTTGGTACATCATTCCTTTAACATGTTCTATTTGATTAGTTGATAAAGGATAAAATTTAATTTTGGTGCTCGAGAGACCATAATGCGTGTACTAACCCCTTTGCCGAATCGGAAATTTCATAAATGGTGATTTTCACCATGAAAATTATCTCCGTTCGAGCCAATATTTGGGTACATCATTCCTTTAACATGTTCTATTTTATTAGGTTATAAAGGATAAAATTTAATTTTTGGTGCTCGAGAGACCATAATGCGTGTACTAACCCCTTTGCCGAATCGGAAAATTTCATAAATGGTGATTTTCACCATGAAAATTATCTCTGTTCGAGCCAATATTTTGTACATCATTCCTTTAACATGTTATATTTTATTAGTTGATAAAGGATAAAATTTAATTTTTGGTGCTCGAGAGACCATAATGCGTGTACTAACCCCTTTGCCGAATCGGAAAATTTCATAAATGGTGATTTTCACCATGAAAATTATCTCCGTTCGAGCCAATATTTTGGTACATCATTCCTTTAACATGTTCTATTTGATTAGTTGATAAAGGATAAAATTTAATTTTTGGTGCTCGAGAGACCATAATGCGTGTACTAACCCCTTTGCCGAATCGAAAATTTCATAAATGGTGATTTTCACCATGAAAATTATCTCCGTTCGAGCCAATATTTTGTTACATCATTCCTTTAACATGTTCTATTTTATTAGTTTGATAAAGGATAAAATTTAATTTTTGGTGCTCGAGAGACCATAATGCGTGTACTAACCCCTTTGTGAATCGGAAAATTTCATAAATGGTGATTTTCACCATGAAAATTATCTCCGTTCGAGCCAATATTTTGGTACGTCATTCCTTTAACATGTTCTATTTTATTAGTTGATAAAGGATAAAATTTAATTTTTGGTGCTCGAGAGACCATAATGCGTGTACTAACCCCTTTGCCGAATCGGAAAATTTCATAAATGGTGATTTTCACCATGAAATTATCTCCGTTCGAGCCAATATTTTGTTACATCATTCCTTTAACATGTTCTATTTGATTATTTGATAAAGGATAAAATTTAATTTTGGTGCTCGAGAGACCATAATGCGTGTACTAACCCCTTTGCCGAATCGGAAAATTTCATAAATGGTGATTTTCACCATGAAAATTATCTCCGTTCGAGCCAATATTTTGGTAATCATTCCTTTAACATGTTCTATTTTATTAGTTGATAAAGGATAAAATTTAATTTTTGGTGCTCGAGAGACCATAATGCGTGTACTACCCCTTTGCCGAATCGGAAAATTTCATAAATGGTAATTTTCACCATGAATATTATCTCCGTTCGAGCCAATATTTTGGTACATCATTCCTTTAACATGTTCTATTTTATTAGTTGATAAAGGATAAAATTTAATTTTGGTGCTCGAGAGACCATAATGCGTGTACTAACCCCTTTGCCGAATCGGAAAATTTCATAAATGGTGATTTTCACCATGAAAATTATCTCCGTTCGAGCCAATATTTTGTACATCATTCCTTTAACATGTTCTATTTGATTAGTTGATAAAGGATAAAATTTAATTTTTGGTGCTCGAGAGACCATAATGCGTGTACTAACCCCTTTGCCGAATCGGAAAATTTCATAAATGGTGATTTTCACCATGAAAATTATCTCCGTTCGAGCCAATATTTTGGTACATCATTCCTTTAACATGTTCTATTTGATTAGTTGATAAAGGATAAAATTTAATTTTTGGTGCTCGAGAGACCATAATGCGTGTACTAACCCCTTTGCCGAATCGGAAAATTTCATAAATGGTGATTTTCACCATGAAAATTATCTCCGTTCGAGCCAATATTTTGTTACATCATTCCTTTAACATGTTCTATTTTATTATTTGATAAAGGATAAAATTTAAATTTTGGTGCTCGAGAGACCATAATGCGTGTACTACCCCTTTGTCGAATCGGAAAATTTCATAAATGGTGATTTTCACCATGAAAATTATCTCCGTTCGAGCCAATATTTTGGTACAGTCATTCCTTTAACATGTTCTATTTGATTAGTTGATAAAGGATAAAATTTAATTTTTGGTGCTCGAGAGACCATAATACGTGTACGTTACCCTTTGCTGAATCGGAAAATTTCATAAATGGTGATTTTCACCATGAAAATTATCTCCGTTCGAGCCAATATTTTGGTACATTATTTATTTAACATGTTCTATTTGATTAGTTGATAAAGGATAAAATTTAATTTTTGGTGCTCGAGAGACCATAATGCGTGTACTAACCCCTTTGTCGAATCGGAAAATTTCATAAATGGTGATTTTCACCATGAAAATTATCTCCGTTCGAGCCAATATTTTGGTACATCATTCCTTTAACATGTTATATTTATTATTTGATAAAGATAAAATTTAATTTTTGGTGCTCGAGAGACCATAATGCGTGTACTAACCCTTTGCCGAATCGGAAAATTTCATAAATGGTGATTTTCACCATGAAATTATCTCCGTTCGAGCCAATATTTTGGTACATCATTCCTTTAACATGTTCTATTTTATTAGTTGATAAAGGATAAAATTTAATTTTGGTGCTCGAGAGACCATAATGCGTGTACTAACCCCTTTGCCGAATCGGAAAATTTCATAAATGGTGATTTTCACCATGAATATTATCTCCGTTCGAGCCAATATTTTGGTACATCATTCATTTAACATGTTCTATTTTATTAGTTTATAAAGGATAAAATTTAAATTTTGGTGCTCGAGAGACCATAATGCGTGTACTAACCCCTTTGCCGAATCGAAAATTTCATAAATGGTGATTTTCACCATGAAAATTATCTCCGTTCGAGCCAATATTTTGGTATGTCATTCCTTTAACATGTTCTATTTTATTAGTTGATAAAGGATAAAATTTAATTTTTGGTGCTCGAGAGACCATAATGCGTGTACTACCCTTTGCCGAATCGGAAAATTTCATAAATGGTGATTTTCACCATGAAAATTATCTCCGTTCGAGCCAATATTTTGGTACATCATTCCTTTAACATGTTCTATTTGATTAGTTGATAAAGGATAAAATTTAATTTTTGGTGCTCGAGAGACCATAATGCGTGTACTAACCCCTTTGCCGAATCGGAAAATTTCATAAATGGTGATTTTCACCATGAATATTATCTCCGTTCGATCCAATATTTTGATACATCATTCCTTTAACATGTTCTATTTTATTATTTGATAAAGGATAAAATTTAATTTTTGGTGCTCGAGAGACCATAATGCGTGTACTAACCCCTTTGTAGAATCGGAAAATTTCATAAATGGTGATTTTAACCATGAAAATTATCTCCGTTCGAGCCAATATTTTGGTACGTCATTACTTTAACATGTTCTATTTTATTAGTTGATAAAGGATAAAATTTAATTTTTGGTGCTCGAGAGACCATAATGCGTGTACTTAACCCCTTTGCCGAATCGGAAAATTTCATAAATGGTGATTTTCACCATGAAAGTTATCTCCGTTCGAGCCAATATTTTGTTACATCATTCCTTTAACATGTTCTATTTTATTAGTTGATAAAGGATAAAATTTAATTTTGGTGCTCGAGAGACCATAATGCGTGTACTAACCCCTTTGCCGAATCGGAAAATTTCATAAATGGTGATTTTCACCATGAAAATTATCTCCATTCAAGCCAATATTTTGGTACATCATTCCTTTAACATGTTCTATTTTATTAGTTGATAAAGGATAAAATTTAATTTTTGGTGCTCGAGAGACCATAATGCGTGTACTAACCCCTTTGCCGAATCGGAAAATTTCATAAATGGTGATTTTTACCATGAAAATTATCTCCGTTCGAGCCAATATTTTGGTACATCATTCCTTTAACATGTTCTATTTGATTAGTTGATAAAGGATAAATTTAATTTTTGGTGCTCGAGAGACCATAATGCGTGTACTAACCCCTTTGCCGAATCGGAAAATTTCATAAGTGGTGATTGTCACCACGAAAATTATTCCGTTCGAGCCAATATTTTGGTAACATATTCATTTAACATGTTCTATTTTATTAGTTGATAATGGATAAAATTTAAATTTTGGTACTCGAGAGACCATAATCCGTGTACTAACCCCTTTGCCGAATCGGAAAATTTCATAAATGGTGATTTTCACCATGAAAATTATCTCCGTTCGAGCCAATATTTTGGTACATCATTCCTTTAACATGTTCTATTTGATTAGTTGATAAAGGATAAAATTTAATTTTGGTGCTCGAGAGACCATAATGCGTGTACTAACCCTTTGCCGAATCGGAAAATTTCATAAATGGTGATTTTCACCATGAAAATTATCTCCGTTCGAGCCAATATTTTGGTACATCATTCCTTTAACATGTTCTATTTTATTAGTTGATAAAGGATAAAATTTAATTTTTGGTGCTCGAGAGACCATAATGCGTGTACTACCCCTTTGCCGAATCGGAAAATTTCATAAATGGTGATTTTCACCATGAAAATTATCTCCGTTCGAGCCAATATTTTGGTTCATTCTTTAACATGTTCTATTTTATTATTTGATAAAGGATAAAATTTAATTTTTGGTGCTCGAGAGACCATAATGCGTGTACTAACCCCTTTGCCGAATCGGAAAATTTCATAAATGGTGATTTTCACCATGAAATTATCTCCGTTCGAGCCAATATTTTGTACATCATTCCTTTAACATGTTCTATTTTATTAGTTATAAAGGATAAAATTTAATTTTTGGTGCTCGAGAGACCATAATGCGTGTACTAACCCTTTGCCGAATCGGAAAATTTCATAAATGGTGATTTTCACCATGAAAATTATCTCTGTTCGAGCCAATATTTTGATACATCATTCCTTTAACATGTTCTATTTTATTAGTTGATAAAGGATAAAATTTAATTTTTGGTGCTCGAGAGACCATAATGCGTGTACACCCCTTTGCCGAATCGGAAAATTTCATAAATGGTGATTTCACCATGAAAATTATCTCCGTTCGAGCCAATATTTTGTTACATCATTCCTTTAACATGTTATATTTTATTATTTGAGAAATGATAAAATTTAATTTTTGGTGCTCGAGAGACCATAATGCGTGTACTAACCCCTTTGCCGAATCGGAAAATTTCATAAATGGTGATTTTCACCATGAAAATTATCTCCGTTCGAGCCAATATTTTGGTACATCATTCCTTTAACATGTTCTATTTGATTAGTTGATAAAGGATAAAATTTAATTTTTGGTGCTCGAGAGACCATAATGCGTGTACTACCCCTTTGCCGAATCGGAAAATTTCATAAATGGTGATTTTCACCATGAAATTATCTCCGTTCGAGCCAATATTTTGTTACATCATTCCTTTAACATGTTCTATTTTATTAGTTGATAAAGGATAAAATTTAAATTTTGATGCTCGAGAGACCATAATGCGTGTACTAACCCCTTTGTAGAATCGGAAAATTAAATAAATGGTGATTTTAACCATGAAAATTATCTCCGTTCAAGCCAATATTTTGGTACGTCATTACTTTAACATGTTCTATTTTATTTGTTGATAAAGGATAAAATTTAATTTTTGGTGCTCGAGAGACCATAATGCCTGTACTTAACCCCTTTGCCGAATCGGAAAATTTCATAAATGGTGATTTTCACCATTAAAGTTATCTCCGTTCGAGCCAATATTTTGTTACATCATTACTTTAACATGTTCTATTTGATTAGTTTATAATGGATAAAATTTAAATTTTGGTACTCGAGAGACCATAATGCGTGCACTAACCCCTTTGCCGAATAGTAAAATTTCATAAATGGTGATTTTCAACATGAAAATCATCTCCGTTCGAGCCAATATTTTGGTATGTATTCCTTTAACATGTTCTATTTGATTAGTTGAGAAAGGATAAAATTTAATTTTTGGTGCTCGAGAGACCATAATGCGTGTACGTTACCTTTTGCCGAATCGGAAAATTACATAAATGGTGATTATCACCATGACAATTATCTCCGTTCGAGCCAATATTTTGGTACATCATTCCTTGAACATGTTATATTTGATTAGTTGATAAAGGATGAAATTTAATTTTTGGTGCTCGAGAGACCATAATGCGTGTACTACCCCTTTGTCGAATCGGAAAATTTCATAAGTGGTGATTGTCACCACGAAAATTATTTCCGTTCGAGGCAATATTTTGTTACATCATTCCTTTAACATGTTCTATTTTATTATTTGATAAATGATAAAATTTAAATTTTGGTGCTCGAGAGAGCATAATCCGTGTACTAACCCCTTTGTAGAATCGGAAAATTTCATAAATGGTAATTTTAACCATGAAAATTATCTCCGTTCGAGCCAATATTTTGGTACGTCATTACTTTATCATGTTCTATTTTATTAGTTTATAAAGGATAAAATTTAATTTTTTGGTGCTCGAGAGACCATAATGCGTTTAGTTAACCCCTTTGCCGAATCGGAAAATTTCATAAATGGTGATTTTCACCATAAAAGTTATCTCCGTTCGGGCCAATATTTTGTTACATCATTCCTTGAACATGTTCTATTTTATTAGTTTATAAAGGATAGAATTTAATTTTTGGTGCTCGAGAGACCATAATGCGAGTACTACCCCTTTGTCGAATCGGAAAATTTCATAAGTGGTGATTGTCACCACGAAAATTATTTCCGTTCGAGCCAATATTTTGCTACATCATTCCTTTAACATGTTCTATTTGATTATTTGATAAAGGATAAAATTTAATTTTTGGTGCTCGAGAGACCATAATGCGTGTACGAACCCCTTTGCCGAATCAGAAAATTTCATAAATGGTAATTTTAACCATGAATATTATCTATGTTCGAGCCAATAATTTGGTAGATCATTCCTTTAACATGTTCTATTTTATTAGTTTATAAAGGATAGAATTTAATTTTTGGTGCTCGAGAGACCATAATGCGTGTACTACCCCTTTGCCGAATCGGAAAATTTCATAAGTGGTGATTGTCACCACAAAAATTATTTCCGTTCGATCCAATATTTTGATACATCATTCCTTTAACATGTTCTATTTTTTTAGTTGATAAAGGATAAAATTTAATTTTTGGTGCTCGAGATACCATAATGCGTGTAGTTAACCCTTTTGCCGAATCGGAAAATTTCATAAATGGTGATTTTCACCATGAAAGTTATCTCCGTTCGAGCCAATATTTTGTTACATCATTCCTTTAACATGTTCTATTTGATTAGTTGATTAAAGGATAAAATTTAATTTTTGGTGCTCGAGAGACCCTAATGCGTGTACTAACCCCTTTGTAGAATCGGAAAATTAAATAAATGCTGATTTTAACCATGAAAATTATCTCCGTTCAAGCCAATATTTTGGTACGTCATTACTTTAACATGTTCTATTTTATTTGTTGATAAAGGATAAAATTTAATTTTTGGTGCTCGAGAGACCATAATGCCTGTACTTAACCCCTTTGCCGAATCGGAAAATTTCATAAATGGTGATTTTCACCATTAAAGTTATCTCCGTTCGAGCCAATATTTTGTTACATCATTACTTTAAAATTTTCTATTTTATTAGTTTATAATGGATAAAATTTAAATTTTGGTACTCGAGAGACCATAATGCGTGCACTAACCCCTTTGCCGAATAGTAAAATTTCATAAATGGTGATTTTCAACATGAAAATCATCTCCGTTCGAGCCAATATTTTGGTATGTAATTCCTTTAACATGTTCTATTTGATTAGTTGAGAAAGGATAAAATTTAATTTTTGGTGCTCGAGAGACCATAATGCGTGTACGTTACCCTTTGCCGAATCGGAAAATTACATAAATGTTGATTATCACCATGACAATTATCTCCGTTCGAGCCAATATTTTGGTACATCATTCCTTGAACATGTTATATTTGATTAGTTGATAAAGGATGAAATTTAATTTTTGGTGCTCGAGAGACCATAATGCGTGTACTACCCCTTTGTCGAATCGGAAAATTTCATAAGTGGTGATTGTCACCACGAAAATTATTTCCGTTCGAGCCAATATTTTGTTACATCATTCCTTTAACATGTTCTATTTTATTATTTGATAAATGATAAAATTTAAATTTTGGTGCTCGAGAGACCATAATCCGTGTACTAACCCCTTTGTAGAATCGGAAAATTTCATAAATGGTAATTTTAACCATGAAAATTATCTCCGTTCGAGCCAATATTTTGGTACGTCATTACTTTAACATGTTCTATTTTATTAGTTTATAAAGGATAAAATTTAATTTTTTGGTGCTCGAGAGACCATAATGCGTGTACTACCCCTTTGTCGAATCGGAAAATTTCATAAGTGGTGATTGTCACCACGAAAATTATTTCCGTTCGAGCCAATATTTTGTTACATCATTCCTTTAACATGTTCTATTTTATTATTTGATAAATGATAAAATTTAAATTTTGGTGCTCGAGAGAGCATAATCCGTGTACTAACCCCTTTGTAGAATCGGAAAATTTCATAAATGGTAATTTTAACCATGAAAATTATCTCCGTTCGAGCCAATATTTTGGTACGTCATTACTTTAACATGTTCTATTTTATTAGTTTATAAAGGATAAAATTGAATTTTTTGGTGCTCGAGAGACCATAATGCGTTTAGTTAACCCCTTTGCCGAATCGGAAAATTTCATAAATGGTGATTTTCACCATAAAAGTTATCTCCGTTCGGGCCAATATTTTGTTACATCATTCCTTGAACATGTTCTATTTTATTAGTTTATAAAGGATAGAATTTAATTTTTGGTGCTCGAGAGACCATAATGCGAGTACTACCCCTTTGTCGAATCGGAAAATTTCATAAGTGGTGATTGTCACCATGAAAATTATTTCCGTTCGAGCCAATATTTTGCTACATCATTCCTTTAACATGTTCTATTTGATTATTTGATAAAGGATAAAATTTAATTTTTGGTGCTCGAGAGACCATAATGCGTGTACGAACCCCTTTGCCGAATCAGAAAATTTCATAAATGGTAATTTTAACCATGAATATTATCTATGTTCGAGCCAATAATTTGGTAGATCATTCCTTTAACATGTTCTATTTTATTAGTTTATAAAGGATAGAATTTAATTTTTGGTGCTCGAGAGACCATAATGCGTGTACTACCCCTTTGCCGAATCGGAAAATTTCATAAGTGGTGATTGTCACCACAAAAATTATTTCCGTTCGATCCAATATTTTGATACATCATTCCTTTAACATGTTCTATTTTTTTAGTTGATAAAGGATAAAATTTAATTTTTGGTGCTCGAGATACCATAATGCGTGTAGTTAACCCTTTTGCCGAATCGGAAAATTTCATAAATGGTGATTTTCACCATGAAAGTTATCTCCGTTCGAGCCAATATTTTGTTACATCATTCCTTTAACATGTTCTATTTGATTAGTTGATTAAAGGATAAAATTTAATTTTTGGTGCTCGAGAGACCCTAATGCGTGTACTAACCCCTTTGTAGAATCGGAAAATTAAATAAATGCTGATTTTAACCATGAAAATTATCTCCGTTCAAGCCAATATTTTGGTACGTCATTACTTTAACATGTTCTATTTTATTTGTTGATAAAGGATAAAATTTAATTTTTGGTGCTCGAGAGACCATAATGCCTGTACTTAACCCCTTTGCCGAATCGGAAAATTTCATAAATGGTGATTTTCACCATTAAAGTTATCTCCGTTCGAGCCAATATTTTGTTACATCATTACTTTAAATTTTCTATTTTATTAGTTTATAATGGATAAAATTTAAATTTTGGTACTCGAGAGACCATAATGCGTGCACTAACCCCTTTGCCGAATAGTAAAATTTCATAAATGGTGATTTTCAACATGAAAATCATCTCCGTTCGAGCCAATATTTTGGTATGTAATTCCTTTAACATGTTCTATTTGATTAGTTGAGAAAGGATAAAATTTAATTTTTGGTGCTCGAGAGACCATAATGCGTGTACGTTACCCTTTGCCGAATCGGAAAATTACATAAATGTGATTATCACCATGACAATTATCTCCGTTCGAGCCAATATTTTGGTACATCATTCCTTGAACATGTTATATTTGATTAGTTGATAAAGGATGAAATTTAATTTTTGGTGCTCGAGAGACCATAATGCGTGTACTACCCCTTTGTCGAATCGGAAAATTTCATAAGTGGTGATTGTCACCACGAAAATTATTTCCGTTCGAGCCAATATTTTGTTACATCATTCCTTTAACATGTTCTATTTTATTATTTGATAAATGATAAAATTTAAATTTTGGTGCTCGAGAGAGCATAATCCGTGTACTAACCCCTTTGTAGAATCGGAAAATTTCATAAATGGTAATTTTAACCATGAAAATTATCTCCGTTCGAGCCAATATTTTGGTACGTCATTACTTTAACATGTTCTATTTTATTAGTTTATAAAGGATAAAATTTAATTTTTTGGTGCTCGAGAGACCATAATGCGTTTAGTTAACCCCTTTGCCGAATCGGAAAATTTCATAAATGGTGATTTTCACCATAAAAGTTATCTCCGTTCGGGCCAATATTTTGTTACATCATTCCTTGAACATGTTCTATTTTATTAGTTTATAAAGGATAGAATTTAATTTTTGGTGCTCGAGAGACCATAATGCGAGTACTACCCCTTTGTCGAATCGGAAAATTTCATAAGTGGTGATTGTCACCACGAAAATTATTTCCGTTCGAGCCAATATTTTGCTACATCATTCCTTTAACATGTTCTATTTGATTATTTGATAAAGGATAAAATTTAATTTTTGGTGCTCGAGAGACCATAATGCGTGTACGAACCCCTTTGCCGAATCAGAAAATTTCATAAATGGTAATTTTAACCATGAATATTATCTATGTTCGAGCCAATAATTTGGTAGATCATTCCTTTAACATGTTCTATTTTATTAGTTTATAAAGGATAGAATTTAATTTTTGGTGCTCGAGAGACCATAATGCGTGTACTACCCCTTTGCCGAATCGGAAAATTTCATAAGTGGTGATTGTCACCACAAAAATTATTTCCGTTCGATCCAATATTTTGATACATCATTCCTTTAACATGTTCTATTTTTTTAGTTGATAAAGGATAAAATTTAATTTTTGGTGCTCGAGATACCATAATGCGTGTAGTTAACCCTTTTGCCGAATCGGAAAATTTCATAAATGGTGATTTTCACCATGAAAGTTATCTCCGTTCGAGCCAATATTTTGTTACATCATTCCTTTAACATGTTCTATTTGATTAGTTGATTAAAGGATAAAATTTAATTTTTGGTGCTCGAGAGACCCTAATGCGTGTACTAACCCCTTTGTAGAATCGGAAAATTAAATAAATGCTGATTTTAACCATGAAAATTATCTCCGTTCAAGCCAATATTTTGGTACGTCATTACTTTAACATGTTCTATTTTATTTGTTGATAAAGGATAAAATTTAATTTTTGGTGCTCGAGAGACCATAATGCCTGTACTTAACCCCTTTGCCGAATCGGAAAATTTCATAAATGGTGATTTTCACCATTAAAGTTATCTCCGTTCGAGCCAATATTTTGTTACATCATTACTTTAAAATTTTCTATTTTATTAGTTTATAATGGATAAAATTTAAATTTTGGTACTCGAGAGACCATAATGCGTGCACTAACCCCTTTGCCGAATAGTAAAATTTCATAAATGGTGATTTTCAACATGAAAATCATCTCCGTTCGAGCCAATATTTTGGTATGTAATTCCTTTAACATGTTCTATTTGATTAGTTGAGAAAGGATAAAATTTAATTTTTGGTGCTCGAGAGACCATAATGCGTGTACGTTACCCTTTGCCGAATCGGAAAATTACATAAATGTTGATTATCACCATGACAATTATCTCCGTTCGAGCCAATATTTTGGTACATCATTCCTTGAACATGTTATATTTGATTAGTTGATAAAGGATGAAATTTAATTTTTGGTGCTCGAGAGACCATAATGCGTGTACTACCCCTTTGTCGAATCGGAAAATTTCATAAGTGGTGATTGTCACCACGAAAATTATTTCCGTTCGAGCCAATATTTTGTTACATCATTCCTTTAACATGTTCTATTTTATTATTTGATAAATGATAAAATTTAAATTTTGGTGCTCGAGAGACCATAATCCGTGTACTAACCCCTTTGTAGAATCGGAAAATTTCATAAATGGTAATTTTAACCATGAAAATTATCTCCGTTCGAGCCAATATTTTGGTACGTCATTACTTTAACATGTTCTATTTTATTAGTTTATAAAGGATAAAATTTAATTTTTGGTGCTCGAGAGACCATAATGCGTGTACTACCCCTTTGTCGAATCGGAAAATTTCATAAGTGGTGATTTTCACCACGAAAATTATTTCCGTTCGAGCCAATATTTTGTTACATCATTCCTTTAACATGTTCTATTTTATTATTTGATAAATGATAAAATTTAAATTTTGGTGCTCGAGAGAGCATAATCCGTGTACTAACCCTTTGTAGAATCGGAAAATTTCATAAATGGTGATTTTAACCATGAAAATTATCTCCGTTCGAGCCAATATTTTGGTACGTCATTACTTTAACATGTTCTATTTTATTAGTTTATAAAGGATAAAATTGATTTTTTGGTGCTCGAGAGACCATAATGCGTTTAGTTAACCCCTTTGCCGAATCGGAAAATTTCATAAATGGTGATTTTCACCATAAAAGTTATCTCCGTTCGAGCCAATATTTTGTTACATCATTCCTTGAACATGTTCTATTTTATTAGTTTATAAAGGATAGAATTTAATTTTTGGTGCTCGAGAGACCATAATGCGTGTACTACCCCTTTGTCGAATCGGAAAATTTCATAAGTGGTGATTGTCACCACGAAAATTATTTCCGTTCGAGCCAATATTTTGCTACATCATTCCTTTAACATGTTCTATTTGATTATTTGATAAAGGATAAAATTTAATTTTTGGTGCTCGAGAGACCATAATGCGTGTACGAACCCCTTTGCCGAATCAGAAAATTTCATAAATGGTGATTTTAACCATGAATATTATCTCCGTTCGAGCCAATATTTTGGTAGATCATTCCTTTAACATGTTCTATTTTATTAGTTTATAAAGGATAAATTTAATTTTTGGTGCTCGAGAGACCATAATGCGTGTACTACCCCTTTGCCGAATCGGAAAATTTCATAAGTGGTGATTGTCACCACAAAAATTATTTCCGTTCGATCCAATATTTTGATACATCATTCCTTTAACATGTTCTATTTTTTAGTTGATAAAGGATAAAATTTAATTTTTGGTGCTCGAGAGACCATAATGCGTGTAGTTAACCCTTTTGCCGAATCGGAAAATTTCATAAATGGTGATTTTCACCATGAAAGTTATCTCCGTTCGAGCCAATATTTTGTTACATCATTCCTTTAACATGTTCTATTTGATTAGTTGATTAAAGGATAAAATTTAATTTTTGGTGCTCGAGAGACCCTAATGCGTGTACTAACCCCTTTGTAGAATCGGAAAATTAAATAAATGGTGATTTTAACCATGAAATTATCTCCGTTCAAGCCAATATTTTGGTACGTCATTACTTTAACATGTTCTATTTTATTAGTTGATAAAGGATAAAATTTAATTTTTGGTGCTCGAGAGACCATAATGCCTGTACTTAACCCCTTTGCCGAATCGGAAAATTTCATAAATGGTGATTTTCACCATGAAAGTTATCTCCGTTCGAGCCAATATTTTGTTACATCATTACTTTAACATTTTCTATTTTTAGTTTATAATGGATAAAATTTAAATTTTGGTGCTCGAGAGACCATAATGCGTGTACTAACCCCTTTGCCGAATCGTAAAATTTCATAAATGGTGATTTTCAACATGAAAATCATCTCCGTTCGAGCCAATATTTTGGTATGTATTCCTTTAACATGTTCTATTTGATTAGTTGAGAAAGGATAAAATTTAATTTTTGGTGCTCGAGAGACCATAATGCGTGTACGTTACCCTTTGCCGAATCGGAAAATTTCATAAATGTGATTATCACCATGACAATTATCTCCGTTCGAGCCAATATTTTGGTACATCATTCCTTGAACATGTTATATTTGATTAGTTGATAAAGGATGAAATTTAATTTTTGGTGCTCGAGAGACCATAATGCGTGTACTACCCCTTTGTCGAATCGGAAAATTTCATAAGTGGTGATTGTCACCACGAAAATTATTTCCGTTCGAGCCAATATTTTGTTACATCATTCCTTTAACATGTTCTATTTTATTATTTGATAAATGATAAAATTTAAATTTTGGTGCTCGAGAGACCATAATGCGTGTACTAACCCCTTTGTAGAATCGGAAAATTTCATAAATGGTATTTTAACCATGAAAATTATCTCCGTTCGAGCCAATATTTTGGTACGTCATTACTTTAACATGTTCTATTTTATTAGTTTATAAAGGATAAAATTTAATTTTTTGGTGCTCGAGAGACCATAATGCGTGTACTACCCCTTTGCCGAATCGGAAAATTTCATAAATGGTGATTGTCACCACGAAAATTATTTCCGTTCGAGCCAATATTTTGTTACATCATTCCTTTAACATGTTCTATTTTATTATTTGATAAAGGATAAAATTTAATTTTGGTGCTCGAGAGACCATAATGCGTGTACTAACCCCTTTGCCGAATCGGAAAATTTCATAAATGGTGATTTTCACCATGAAAATTATCTCCGTTCGAGCCAATATTTTGGTACATCATTCCTTTAACATGTTCTATTTTATTAGTTTATAAAGGATAAAATTTAATTTTTGGTGCTCGAGAGACCATAATGCGTGTAGTTAACCCCTTTGCCGAATCGGAAAATTTCATAAATGGTGATTTTCACCATGAAAGTTATCTCCGTTCGAGCCAATATTTTGTTACATCATTCCTTTAACATGTTCTATTTTATTAGTTTATAAAGGATAAATTTAATTTTTGGTGCTCGAGAGACCATAATGCGTGTACTAACCCCTTTGCCGAATCGGAAAATTTCATAAGTGGTGATTTTCACCATGAAAATTATTTCCGTTCGAGCCAATATTTTGTACATCATTCCTTTAACATGTTCTATTTGATTAGTTGATAAAGGATAAAATTTAATTTTTGGTGCTCGAGAGACCATAATGCGTGTACTAACCCCTTTGCCGAATCGGAAAATTTCATAAATGGTGATTTTCACCATGAAATTATCTCCGTTCGAGCCAATATTTTGGTACATCATTCCTTTAACATGTTCTATTTTATTAGTTTATAAAGGATAAAATTTAATTTTTGGTGCTCGAGAGACCATAATGCGTGTACTAACCCCTTTGCCGAATCGGAAAATTTCATAAATGGTGATTTTCACCATGAAAATTATCTCCGTTCGAGCCAATATTTTGTACATCATTCCTTTAACATGTTCTATTTTTTAGTTGATAAAGGATAAAATTTAATTTTTGGTGCTCGAGAGACCATAATGCGTGTACTTAACCCTTTGCCGAATCGGAAAATTTCATAAATGGTGATTTTCACCATGAAAGTTATCTCCGTTCGAGCCAATATTTTGTTACATCATTCCTTTAACATGTTCTATTTGATTAGTTGATAAAGGATAAAATTTAATTTTTGGTGCTCGAGAGACCATAATGCGTGTACTAACCCTTTGCCGAATCGGAAATAAATAAATGGTGATTTTAACCATGAAATTATCTCCGTTCGAGCCAATATTTTGGTACGTCATTACTTTAACATGTTCTATTTTATTAGTTGATAAAGGATAAAATTTAATTTTTGGTGCTCGAGAGACCATAATGCGTGTACTTAACCCCTTTGCCGAATCGGAAAATTTCATAAATGGTGATTTTCACCATGAAAATTATCTCCGTTCGAGCCAATATTTTGTTACATCATTCCTTTAACATGTTCTATTTTATTAGTTTATAAAGGATAAAATTTAATTTTTGGTGCTCGAGAGACCATAATGCGTGTACTAACCCCTTTGCCGAATCGGAAAATTTCATAAATGGTGATTTTCACCAAAAAATATATCTCCGTTCGAGCCAATATTTTGGTACATCATTCCTTTAACATGTTCTATTTTATTAGTTGATAAAGGATAAAATTTAATTTTTGGTGCTCGAGAGACCATAATGCGTGTACTAACCCTTTGCCGAATCGGAAAATTTCATAAATGGTGATTTTCACCATGAAAATTATCTCCGTTCGAGCCAATATTTTGGTACATCATTCCTTTAACATGTTCTATTTGATTAGTTGATAAAGGATAAATTTAATTTTGGTGCTCGAGAGACCATAATGCGTGTACTACCCCTTTGCCGAATCGGAAAATTTCATAAATGGTGATTTTCACCATGAAAATTATCTCCGTTCGAGCCAATATTTTGTTACATCATTCCTTTAACATGTTCTATTTTATTAGTTGATAAAGGATAAAATTTAAATTTTGGTGCTCGAGAGACCATAATGCGTGTACTAACCCTTTGCCGAATCGGAAAATTTCATAAATGGTGATTTACCATGAAAATTATCTCCGTTCGAGCCAATATTTTGGTACATCATTCCTTTAACATGTTCTATTTTATTAGTTTATAAAGGATAAAATTTAATTTTTGGTGCTCGAGAGACCATAATGCGTGTACTAACCCTTTGCCGAATCGGAAAATTTCATAAATGGTGATTTTCACCATGAAAATTATCTCCGTTCGAGCCAATATTTTGTTACATCATTCCTTTAACATGTTCTATTTTATTAGTTTATAAAGGATAAAATTTAATTTTGGTGCTCGAGAGACCATAATGCGTGTACTACCCCTTTGCCGAATCGGAAAATTTCATAAATGGTGATTTTCACCATGAAATTATTTCCGTTCGAGCCAATATTTTGGTACATCATTCCTTTAACATGTTCTATTGATTAGTTGATAAAGGATAAAATTTAATTTTTGGTGCTCGAGAGACCATAATGCGTGTACGAACCCTTTTGCCGAATCAAAAATTTCATAAATGGTGATTTTACCATGAAAATTATCTCCGTTCGAGCCAATATTTTGGTACATCATTCCTTTAACATGTTCTATTTTATTAGTTTATAAAGGATAAAATTTAATTTTTGGTGCTCGAGAGACCATAATGCGTGTACTACCCCTTTGCCGAATCGGAAATTTCATAAATGGTGATTTTCACCATGAAAATTATTTCCGTCGATCCAATATTTTGATACATCATTCCTTTAACATGTTCTATTTTATTAGTTGATAAAGGATAAAATTTAATTTTGGTGCTCGAGAGACCATAATGCGTGTACTTAACCCTTTTGCCGAATCGGAAATTTCATAAATGGTGATTTTCACCATGAAAATTATCTCCGTTCGAGCCAATATTTTGTACATCATTCCTTTAACATGTTCTATTTTATTAGTTGATAAAGGATAAAATTTAATTTTTGGTGCTCGAGAGACCATAATGCGTGTACTAACCCCTTTGCCGAATCGGAAAATTTCATAAATGGTGATTTTCACCATGAAAATTATCTCCGTTCGAGCCAATATTTTGGTA
>JAOWBW010003015.1:0-43910 GCA_026119855.1 Campanula takesimana
AGACCTCAACCACACATCAAAGAGATTAGTGTCAAAGCAGAGAACCCAAATGGATACAGAGTTCACCAAGTGGGAACCTCACTCTATGGTCAGTGTAACTCTATTCAATTCACTGCCATAAAAACCAAAACCCTTACCAATGACCAGAAAAATTCTCATTCACTGAGCATCCTAGCATTGCCAAAAGCTTATCTAAAACCCATATCTTTCTCTACCTGACTTCTTTCCCAAACCTATTCCCTCTGCCACCAAAATTTTAGCTGATCCTTTTCCTGAAATATCCAAAGCTGAATGGTAGAGACAATGGATGAACTTTTTATTGATCATGAGACTGAGCAGCGTTCATAAAGTGATGACTGTTGATTTCAATAGATTTCTGCAGAGAATGACTTGCTTATGTATGAACTTAAAGTTCTCAAATGACATGAGCTTGAGTCTGTTCTTCTAAAGAAAGAAAACCTAGATCTCAAATTCAAGTGGCAGTATTGATAGCTCAGATCGAAGATCTTGTGAAAAGAAACAATCATCTCTCAAGGATTGTTGATTCTTACACAAAATCTAGAGTTTCTGTTGAAACAATCCTACAGACCCAAATGTCATATAAGGACCAATCTGGGTTAGGATTTGATTCCAGCAGCAGTAGCTCTACTGAAACTTGTGTGCGACCGAGAAAAAGGATGAGAAAGTTGAATGTAGTTCTGTTAACTCAGTGCATAGGAATGCTAAGCCTGCAGTATCCAGTGATGTTGCCATGAAGTATCCTAAGAACCAGAAACAAAGAAATGATAAGCACAAACAAAGATATGTTAAGGTTGCTGATACTGAGTCTGCCGATAATGGTATTCTTGTTGAATACATCAGCAGAGTAAGTGCTGCCGGTCTAACCACCTCTGCTGCCGATGGACAAGTACCTAAAAAGGAACTGCTAAAGTAAACATAATGAAAAGAAAGGCAACACTATCACCTTTAAACCTACTAAGTTTGTGCCTGCTCAATTCTCTAGTTCTGCCGATGCACTGACTAAACAGAATGATGTTCTACCAACTCCACAGCCTATCAGTCAAGTGAGATGTTCTAATTGTTCTGATTATGGTCAAAGGCTCATGAATGCCTCTTGAAGCACCTATCTGGACCCACTGAGGTTGCATCCTCTAGTGGTGGCCGATGTCGTTGCCAAAGAGGAACTAACCTTCGGACCCAAGAATAAGGGGGACCATAAGCATACCGTTTTATTTCAGGAAGGCTTCATGGCCTCAACTGGTGCAAGCAAGGATTGTGGATTCTAGATAGTGGCTGTTCAAGACACATGACAGGATTTGCAGATCTACTTGCCGATATCTCAGAAGCATCAGGTCCCCCAGTGGTTTTCGGTGATAATGCCAAAGGAAAAATCATCGGTATTGGTACCATCAAGAGAGGTGCAGTTACTGTACAGAAGGTCTCTATAGTAGATGATGAACCACACCTTCTATCTATTTCACAATTCTGTGATAAAAGGGATGCAATGTGTAGTTACTACTTCCAGTTGCTATGTGAAAGACATTGCTTCCAATGAAACCCTTCTCACTGCCAAAAGAAAAGGTAACATTTATGCAATAGACTTAAGTGCTATTACTAGTGTTGCTAATGTTTGTTTTGTAGCTAAGAACATCAGTGAGAACTCATGGCTATGGCACAGAGACTCAGTCACTTGAACTTCAAATATCTATCTAGCTTACCGGTTCAAATCTAGTTACCGGTTTACCTCAACTGTCTGCTGATCAGGAAAGAAATGCAAGGCCTGCCAGCTTGGAAAACAACATAAATCATCCTTCCGAAGAAAACCTTGCATGTCAACATCTAAGTGCCTCCAAATGCTACATATGGATCTATTTGGCCCGCACAACTACAGCAAGTATTTGGGGAAGTAGATATACCTTGGTTGTAGTAGATGATTTCTCTAGATATAATTGGGTGGAAACTTTCAGTCATAAAGATGAACATATGCCGTTGCTACCAAGTGATTCAGACTACTACAGACCCAGAAGGAGAGTGATATCATATAGTATGAGATCAGACAACGACACTGAATTCAAGAACAATGTATTGCTCAGTACTTGTGATGATCATGGCAAGACCACAACTTCTCAGCTGCCGGTACACCACAACAAAATGGTGTCATTGAAGAAAGAACAGAACTCTCATTGAAGCTGGTTAGAACCATGATGTGCTGAAGCCAGGCTGCCGAAATACTTTTTGGGCTGAAGCCATCAATACCGCCTGCTTCACTCAGAAACAGATCCCTTATCAACAAATTCCATAACAAGACTCCTTATGAACTCTGGAGAGGCAGAAACTCCCAAACGATTAGATTCTTCAAAATATTCGGCTTGCAATGTACGTGCTTTACAATGGTAAAGAGCACAGAGGTAAATTCGATGAGAAAGCTGATGAAGGAATCTTTGTTGGATACGCTAAACATAGTAAGGCCTTTCGAGTCTTTAATAAGAAACTTTTGAAAATTGTTTGAATCTGTTCATGTAACCTTTGATGAATTTGATTTGTTAGAGTCTGACAAGGCTCCAAATAGTACTAATGCTTCTAGTTCTCATGAGACAAGTGAATTCAGTAATTCTAACCCTGTGCAGGTCAAGTACCAGCTGCTGATCCAGTCATCTCAGTAGAATAACCCAGATACTCATTATTTCCCATCATCGGCAGAACATGATCTTACCGATAACTTCATAATCCATTTGCCGATGCAATTCTGCTGATCATCCTGAAGACAGATCAAGCCCTCAACCATTTCTATTATAGATCCAATCCTCCAAGTTCTCACCCACCTTTCACTCAAAACTCTAACTCTTCCTCTTAGTCATATGCTGACCTTGATCCTCCTCTAGAATCACTTCAACAAAGTAGTCAGACAAGATGAGCCGAGAGAAGTTAGACCAGTTCGTGATCATCCATTAGAAAATGTGATTGGTGATGTCTTTGGTCCATGATTGACAAGAAACCTTAGTAGAGCATTTGCTGAAAGTCTCATCTCATCTGCTATGGTTTCCAACATAGAACCAAAGAAGACTAAAGAAGCTCTTGCCGATCCTGGTGGGGTTGAAGCCATGCAAGAGGAAATTAATCAGTTTGAAAGATGCAATGTATGGAACTTGTACCAAGACCAACTTCTCACAAGTTATTGGTACAAAATGGGTCTACAGGAACAAATTGGATGAAGCTGGGAATATTATTAGAAACGAAGCAAGGTTAGTTGCTAAAGGCTACCGACAAGAAGAAGGAATTGACTACGATGAGACATTTGCTCCGGTTGCAAGATTGGAAGCTATAAGACGTTTCTTAGCCTATGCTGCCTTCAAAGAATTCAAGTTATATCAAATGGACGTGAAAAGTGCATTCTTAAATGGAGAGCTCCAGAACTTGTTTATGTGGAACAACCACCTGGTTTTGAGGACTCTAAGAAAGCCTAATCATGTCTACCGATTGAAGAAAGCTCTCTATGCCTAAAGCAAGCTCAAAGGGCATGGTATGAAACCCTTTCTAAGTTCTTACTTAGTGATTGATTAGGTTTCACTCGAGGTAAAATCGATACTACTTTATTAGTTGCCAAGCATAAGGGTCATTCATTGTTTGTTCAAATATATGTCGATGATATTATTTTTGGTTCTACTAATGAATCACTTTGCAAGAGATTTGAGAAGCTAATGCAGAGCAAGTTCGAGATGAGCATGATGGGTGAACTAACATATTTACTTGGACTTCAAGTCAGCAATCCAATGAGGGAATATTCATCAGTCAAGCCAAGTACGCAAAGGAATTAATCAAGAAGTTTGGCTTTGAAAATGCTCACTCTCAAAGCACACCTATGGGCACTAACATTCAATTAGATAAGGATGAGTCTGGTAAGAAGGTAGATATGACACTCTACCGGGTATGATCGGCTCACTCCTCTATCTTACTGCCAGTTAGACCAGATTTATGTTTGCTGTTTGTGTTTGTGCCAGGTTTCAAGCTGACCATAGGGAATCTCATCTGCAAGCTGTTAAACGTATCATTAAATATCTATGTGGCACTGCTAACCTTGGATTATGGTATGCTAGAGATTCATCTTTCAATCTAATAGGTTATTCAGATGCAGACTTTGCAGCTTGTAGGGTGACCAGAAAAGTACTAGGGGAACTTGCCAATTTCTTGGTGATCGGTTGGTGTCTTAGTCATGTAAAAGCAAGCATCATTTCCACTTCTACTACTTAAGCTGAGTACATAGCTGCCGGCAGTTGCTGTTCACAGATCCTTTGGATGAAGAAGCAGCTTGTTGACTATGAAGTTCCATCTCAAGTTTGTCCCATCTATGGTGACAATCAATCTGCATCTCAGTTTCCAAAACCCGGTCATGCATTCCAAAACCAAGCATATAGACATCAAGTATCACTTTCTGAAGGAACATGTTGAAAAGGGAAACGTGGTGCTGCTCAAAGTTCATACCGATTACCACAAAGCAGACATACTAACAAACCCTTATCAGAAAAGATTTGATTCCTCAGAGGTGAAACTAGGTATGATTGATTATTGGGTTAAAATTGTGCTGACTTTGCTACTTGTGTTAGTCTGCCGATCAAATCAGCAGATCGAAAATTATCTTGCGCGACAAACATCATGCCGATAAATATCTGCTGATCAACAACTTGCCGAATCATGTCTTGCCGATTTGTTAAAATTCCAAAATTCATCAGTAGATCTCATCTAAATGGATAAGGATTCTCTGACACATGACATAAGCTTAGTCAAATCAAAGGTACAATCGGTCACACTCCTCTCTGACACGTGTGTGCACCGCCTTACCCAAATCGTGTCAAAGATTTATCCCAAATCTTTTGTGATAAATCAGAAAGGTAACCTTAACTTTATTGTTGCCGCTTCTACCCTTTCTGTCTCCTAAGTTTAACCGTCTAAATTAAACCGTCCGGTTCGTACATTTAATGCATTGTGTTAGCACGTTTCTCCGAGTTATTCGCTACAGTTAAAACTCCATTATTTCTTTTTCTCCATGCAAACTCTTCCTATTCTCTATCTCTCTTCCATAACATATATAAGCATTTCTTAAACTCTTCTTTATTCTTTTCGCTCTTCATTCTCTCTTAATATTACTATTGCTTGTGTTCTTCATCTACTTTTCATATTCTCTTACGATTCTTTAAACCAGAGCTTAACTCCATTCTCTGGTAATTACTTGATGATTTTACACTTGCATTTCAAATTGAGTGATTTTGCAGAAAATGTCGAGCACGAAAAGGATATCTATGGAGGCTATGTTGACTCCACCTTCTTCGACGACGTTCTAGATGGTGATTTCTTGAGAAATCTATTGATTGGCTCTCTTCTGGACTCCTTCATCATTCCAACTGGTGTTGAGTTCATATTTTTGGGTCAAGTTCAAGAGTTCTTCTTAAATGCCTCCGTCATCACTGATCCCAATGACTCCTCTGTCTTCGTCTCCATCGCCTCAACCGTCGCCGGCGTGCCGATCTCTGTTACTCCCTCTTCTATTCATGAAGCATTCCCTCTGCTTGGGAATGAGGGTGTTGACTCCATTACTGATGACAAGACCTTGGACAAGGCATGGACCCTTATGAGGGGAGCCAGTCCAAGACTCAGTGGAGATAATCATCTCAAAGCTCATTACAGAAGAAGATTATTTGCCCTTGCAGAGATTGTTGATAGATGCTCGGTATGCAGATCTGGCTCTCACAGCCATGTTACTGATATACAGTTTAAAGCAATGGCAGCCATGGTGTTGCAAGAAGAATTCAACTGGTGTGCCTATCTGTTTAGGGTCATTGCCATTACTTCCATTAAGTATAAGGAGGATAGAAAGAAGAACAAAGCTCACCCCGGTAAAGGATGCCATTATATGCTGATTAGCACAATCTTGAGGCGCAACTCAGCAATAGTTAGGGCTTCCCTGCACCCCTAGTCTTGATTTTGACAAGCTCAATCCTTTAAGCTTACTGATTGGAATAGGATTCCAAAAGGCTCCTACCAGCACAATAGTTGTTCCTGCTGCTGGTACTCCTAAAAAGAAGAAGGCAAAGAAAGTTGTCAAGGTTACTGATGTCGCCCCTGCCGACGTTTCTACTCCTGCTCCATCTACAGACAGGATTCTTACCGATTCTACTCCAGCAGCTCCTAAGAAAAGAAGGCTAGTCAAGGTTGCCGATAAAGCTGAAGTCAAGAAGTCAAAGGTTGTATCTACTGATGATCTTCCTGCTGCTCCAAGGCCAAAGTCTTCAGTTGCTCAAGTTCCTTCCTCTCAAATTCCTTCTACTGATCTAAGAGCTAAGCAGATCAGGTTTGCACCATCTCTTCTTGCCGGTGCAACACTTACTGCTCCCTCTGTGGTAATCAAATCTGAAACGATGCTGCCGATGAAATGGCTGAGAAAGGAGACTGATTGGATCTGACTTAAGGGTAAGAGTCCCTCTTCAAAAGGGAATTCTAGATCTTCCTTATTTACCTGAGCTCCATGCTGCTGCTGATGTAGCCTCTAGACCTTCTGTCAGAAAGTGTAAGCCAATCAGAAACCCAACATTTCACATCTTCTTCAGAAACCATTGGTCATTCACCAATAAGGTTTTATCAAAGAATTGGGTGTTCCCCATTGATCATCTCCATCCGTTTGTTCGCAGGTTGCTCCAATTTCATGAGGAAAGAAAGGAGTCAGTTTCCCCTGGCAATCGTGCTGATTATGTTGATTTCACAAGCCTGAATAGGGTCACCGACATGTTTAAAGAGAAGTTTATACCTCTTCAGAAATTCCAAAGGTTGTCTGAAAGTGAGTTAAGATTGAATTTTGGAAGGTATTTTGATTTGCTACCCCTTCCCTGGAATCAGGTCTATCTATTTCAAGATAGGATCAGACAGGATTTGATGGTGCAAGACGTATGGGTTGCTTATGCCTCAGTCTTCCACCAGCTGATGAACTTTGATGAACAAGATCCTTATCACCTGGGAAGACCTGAAGATGAGGATGATTTGCTGAACTTCACTGACAATGAAAGGCTAGATAAGAGTGCTCAAGCCACTCAATTCGTAAAGAATGTGCAGAGGATAACCCTGAATCTGCTGAACGATTCAGAGGCCTTTATCAAGGCTAGAGCTGCTTCTACACCAGCATCTACCTCTATTCCTGAACAAGTTCCTTCACCAGCAATCTCACCCATTCTAACTCCAGCCAGTTCTGTTGATACTGCTGATTTTGTTTGTACTCACAAAGCTTCTGGTGAAACAATCACCTCTTCTGATTCTATCGGTGAGTATTATAAGTTGCCGATAAGTGTTGTCTTCAAAAAGCCCTCTTCTGATCAAGATCATGCAGCTACTTCTGTATCATCTGCTGAGGCATTTGCTGACTCAGTACTAGCCAGTGATGGCTCTGAGCGTGGCTCTGCTGATAAGTCTATTGAACAGATTGTTGAGAAAACTTCAGACACTCAACCTGCTGATGAGACCAGCACTGCTGATGAATCCTTTGTTAATCAAGTTGAGGAAACTATGGACACTCAACCTCTGATTGTTAAAGAAGACCAACTTGCATCAATTGAGGAAATGATGGAGCGGTTTACACATGTACTATCTCCGCATTTTCGTACTAATTTCATCAGTTTTTGGTTGTAATATAGTTAGATTGGATGAAATTTTGGTCTTTTATGATTTATGGAACTTTGTTGGATTTGTAATGTTTTAAGACACTTTGTAGTGTATTTTGTGTGGTTGCAAAGTCCGTGGGTTGTAATTTGTCGAAGACTGAATATTGCTCGAGTCAAAGTCAGAGTCAAAGGTCAACCGTGGTCAAGCGAGTCAAAGAGGTGAAGAAAAGAAGAAAAATGAAGAAAGTCCATTCCAGGAGAGTGGGCGGTCGCCCACTATGGTTACGGCGGTCGCCCACTAAGGCGACGTTGAGATGTTCCAAACTGATTGAATGGGCGGTCGCCCACTCTGACTTTGGGCGGTCGCCCACTTATACGCACTGAATTTCGGGTTTTCCTTGCCAGACGGGTTTTAGCCCTATTTTCCCTACTTTTGGCCCTAGTTTTCTCTATGTATAAATATTGGACAGCAGCTTTTAGTTTTATTATGCATTGTTTTTAGGTTTTATTCAAGTTTCAAGTTGTAAACAAGATTTGGGAAGATTATTCATCATCAAGCTTTTATCCAGGTTTATGATTTTTAATTATATTCTTGTGTTTATTGTTATGTCGATGAGTAGCTAATTTCTTTATTCATGGATTGGGAGTAATAACTATCAAATCTCTATGCTAACTTGGGCTTAATCAAATATTAATCTTGTTCTTGTTCATAAGAATAGAGCTTAATTAATTTAAAGATTTCATTAATATGACTTGATATTTGTGGTCTTTAAATCATCTTGGTTTAGATTGTTTCACTAGCGTGAATAATTTAGATATTGAATCATATTCTTGTGATTAGATTTAATTGAGGACTTCGCGGAAATCAAGAGAATTTAAGATCAAGTGTTCTTAAGAACTTAATAAATTGTTTTTGTGTGTTGTTGACCTAACGGAATATTTCACATAGAGATAATAATAGGGTTGCAATCCGGTGACCAGACCGTCCTAACTCTTAAATAAGTGAACGATTTCTTGAACAAGTTTAATAGTCTTTTTCATAAAATAGCATAGAGAGGAGATAGTTGTGAACCCCAATCTGTGAATCTTCGTAATCTTGAATTAAATCCTTGTTGCTTAGTGATCTTTAATTTAGTAATTTATTTTCTTTGTTTAGTAGTTAATTTAGGTTAATCAAAATCAATCAAAAACCCCCTTTGGTTACTTTTTGCACTAACTAAATATACTTGTTTGTCCAACGAGTCTTCGTGGGATCGACCCTCGCTTTCGCGTGTTACTACTGCGGTAACTAGTGCGCTTGCTAGGTATTTTATTACTTGGAATTTTATCCATCAAGTTTTTGGCGCCGTTGCCGGGGACTTGTTTTGATTTACAAGTTAATTTAGTCGGTGTATGTTTGGTAGACGTTCATTGAACCCTGAGTTGGTTCCTTTGGACGATAATATCGATAGACTTGACAGGGGCATTCCCCCTATTTCTGAGTCTGAGTCTGAAGCTTCTGTCACCGAGACAGAGGTATTTTTAAGTGAATTTGAAACTTCTTCCACCGGGGGAGAAGAAATTGAAGTTGTAATGGCTAATCCCTTAATGAAAGAATATTCTAGGCCTAAGGTTGACACATCGGTGTCATGTATTGTCCTGACTGAGGCCGCTAAATCTTATGAGGCAAAGGGGCATTACTTTAGTCAGTTGCCCAAGTTTCAGGGTCTTCCCGCTGAAGACTCTTTGAACTTCTTGAGAGAGTACATGATGATCATATCAGGATTCCCTGTAAAAGAGGGGGTTACTGATGAACAATTAAGACTTAAGTATTTTCCTTTCTCTCTTCAAGGGGCAGCTAAAACTTGGCTTATGTTACTTCCTGCGAGGAGTATCACTACATGGGATGGGTTGCATGATGCATTCTTAAAGAAATTTTTCCCGCATGCTACTTTGGCCACCTTTAGACAGAAAATCATAGGGTTTACTCAAGAGGTAGGTGAGCCATTTCATGAGGCTTGGGATAGGTTCAAAATGTTGCAAGTGCAGTGCCCCCATCATGCTTTTCCTGAGGCCCTTTTACATCAAACATTTTATGGTGGGTTAACTGCAGCAGACCAAGCTATGGTCGACAATGCAGCAGGCGGCTTTCTAGGAGCAAAAACTGTTGACCAAACCCAAGAATTATTTGAGATGTTGGGGGCCAATTCGCAAGAAAAAGGCTCTAGAGGGAAACCTAGGGGAGTGCATGAGTTGAGTGGTATGGATGAGTTCGCTAGGCAGGTGTCTTTGTTAAACCAAAACATGGCTAAAATGAATTCTAATATGTCTTCCTCAAGTGCTAATGTGGTATCTGATTTCTGTGCTAATTGTGGATCTAACACTCATGCTACTAATGGTTGTCCAGTTGTTGCACAGTTTGATTCTGAACAGGTAAATGCGATGCAAGGGTATCCCCCAAGGCAAAATCAAGGTGGTATGTATTCTAATACTTATAATCTAGATTGGAAAAACCACCCCAATTTTTCTTGGAGGGGTAACCCAGGAATTCAGTACCAGCAGCAGAAACCTCTATATCCTCCTCCCCCACAAGGGAATCCAGAACAGCAGCCTAAGCAATCACTGGAGGATATGATGAGGACCATGATGCAAGAGCAGCAACAAATGAAGATGATGATGGAGCAGCGTGAAAAGCAGCAGGATGCTGTCAACAAAAAGCTGGAGACCCAGATTGGTCAACTAGCTGTGGGTCAGCAAGGGCATAAACCAGGAACCTTCCCTAGTCAAGGGGAGCAAGCCAAGGCCATTATGACTCTGAGAAATGGCAAACAGGTAAGTAATGAGGTATGTCCTAACTCTCCTTCTGAATCTGCTGAACCATCTGTTGTTGAGAATGTTGTTGGTAAGAGTACTAATGGCATGGGGGAAATTCCTGTGACTGATTCTTCCACCCCCAAGCCATATGTACCTCCTGTACCGTTTCCTGGTAGATTCATGAGAAGTAAGCTGGATAAGCAAATGTCTGATTTATATGACATGTTTTCAAAAGTAAACATTAATCTTCCATTGTTAAATGTCATTAAAAATATCACAGCTTATGCAAAGTTTTTCAAAGAACTCAACTCCAGGAAACCCAAGTATGGGAATGATGAGAAGTTGATTATGGGAGAAAGTGCTAGTGCTGTGGTACAACAGAACCTCCCACCTAAATTGAAGGACCCCGGAAGTTTTAACATTTCTATTTCTATGGGGGACTCTAAAAAGGTGAAGGCAATGTTAGATCTCGGTGCTAGCATTAATTTGTTACCTCATCATTTGTATCTTGAGTTGGGTTTACCTGAGCTACAACCCACCACAATGACCTTGCAATTGGCTGACCGTTCAATCAAGAGGCCATTGGGAATTGTGGAGGATGTTTTGGTGCAGGTAGCCAATTTGATTATCCCTGTGGATTTTGTTGTGCTTGAGACTGTTAATGGTGTTGGGAATAGTCAGGATTCTCCCATATTGCTTGGGCGTCCATTTATGGCTACTACTAACACCATCATTAATGTGGGTGATGGGACTCTATCTATGTGTGTGGCTAATGAGAAAATAGAAATATCTGTGTTTGATGTCATGCAAAGTCCCTTAGACGATGAGTCTTGTAACTGTGTGGATATTGTTGAGGATTGTGTGAGTGAAGTCTTGTGGCATGAGAGAGAATGTGAGGAGTTAGAGTCTTTGTTGTCAAATGGCGGTGAGAAACTTAGGGATAATGCGGATGTTCAACTGATGGCTGTGGAAAAGGCCGACGAACACCATCCTAGAGATGGCCCGTTTCACCCCCTAGGCCACTTCAATGAGAAGTCGGTGCCTTCTATTGTAACTCCTCCAGCTCTTGAGCTGAAAGCCCTTCCTTCCAATTTAAAGTATGTTTTTCTTGGGGAGGGTGAGACTTTGCCCGTGATAATTGCCTCAGATTTGACCATAGAACAAGAGGCCAAGTTGATCAGAGTGCTTCGTGAGCACAAGCAGGCCATAGGGTGGACCTTAGCAGATATTAAGGGTATAAGCCCCTCCATGTGCATGCACAAAATTAATCTCATAGATGGTGCTAAGCCGTCTAGAGAGAGACAAAGGAGGTTAAACCCTCACATGGAGGAGGCGGTTAGGAAAGAGGTCCTAAAATTATTGGATGCAGGCATTATCTATGCCGTTGCTGATAGTGAGTGGGTGAGTCCGGTTCAAGTCGTTCCAAAGAAATCGGGCTATACGGTCACCACTAATGAAAAAGGAGAAGAAGTGCCAAAAAGGGAAGTGACTGGTCTGAGAATGTGCATAGATTTGCGCAAACTGAATGCTGCAACAAAGAAAGATCACTTCCCTTTGCCCTTTATTGATCAGATTCTGGAGAGGTTAGCCGGACATGAGTATTATTGTTTCTTGGATGGTTTCTCGGGGTATAACCAAATCCCCATTGCACCAGAGGACCAAGCCAAGACCACTTTTACTTGTCCTTTTGGCACATTCGCATTTAGGAGGATGCCCTTTGGGCTTTGTAATGCACCTGCAACCTTTCAAAGGTGTATGACATCCATATTCTTTGATTTGATTGAGAGATGTGTCGAAGTCTTCATGGATGACTTCTCGGTATTTGGGGACAGTTTTGATGGGTGCCTAGAGAATTTGACAATGGTTTTAAATCGTTGTTGTGAGACAAATCTGACCCTTAGTTGGGAAAAATGTCATTTTCTCGTAAGGCATGGCATTGTGTTAGGACACTTGGTGTCAAACAAGGGGATTGAGGTAGACAAGGCTAAAATCGATGTGATTTCAAAATTGCCTCCCCCTGTGTCGGTTAAGGGTGTGCGAAGTTTTCTAGGCCATGCAGGTTTTTATAGGCGTTTCATAAAAGACTTTTCAAAAATTTGTAAGCCTTTATGTAACCTGCTAGCTAAAGACACCGAGTTCATCTTTGACCAAGAATGTTTAGAGGCCTTCAATCTGCTGAAGGAGAAGTTGACGTGTGCCCCTATTCTATCCAGCCCCAATTGGTCTCTACCATTTGAGATCATGTGTGATGCATCAGATTTTGCGATGGGGGCTGTTTTGGGGCAAAGAGTAGAGAAATTACCTCACGTGATTCATTACGCAAGTAGAACTTTAAATGATGCACAACTGAATTACACTACCACTGAAAAAGAATTTTTAGCAGTTGTGTTTGCTCTTGAAAAGTTTCGTTCTTACTTGCTTGGGTCCAAGGTGATTATCTACTCTGATCATGCTGCACTTAAATATTTGCTGAATAAAAAGGATGCTAAACCTAGACTTCTTAGGTGGATGCTCCTACTGCAGGAGTTTGACATAGAAATAAAGGACAAAAAGGGGACCGAAAATGTGGTGGCTGATCACTTATCTAGGCTAGAGAACTTTACTTTTACTAATGTGATAGATGGTGCGATTCCGGTTAATGAAAATTTTCCGGATGAGCAACTTTTTGCGTTACATGTTCATGAGCCTTGGTATGCAGATCTTGTGAATTTCATTGTTTCTAATATTATGCCACCTAACTTCACTTACGATCAAAAACGAAAGTTTAGATCGGATGTGAAGCACTACATTTGGGATGACCCCTATTTGTGGAAAGTTTGCCCGGACATGATAATTAGGAGATGCATTCCGGAGCATGAACAAGCTAGTGTGTTGAGATTTTGCCACGAACTCCAATGTGGGGGTCACTTTAGTGGGCAAAAGACCGCTAGGAAAGTTTTGCAAGCGGGTCTATATTGGCCCACTTTATTTAAAGATGCTCATGATTTTTGTGTGAGGTGTGATAGATGCCAAAGGACTGGCAATATAGGAAAGAGAGATGAAATGCCCCTACAACATAATTTAATTGTTGATATTTTTGATGTGTGGGGTATTGATTTTATGGGTCCTTTTCCCCCTTCCCAAGGCTACTTGTACATTCTTGTTGCTGTTGATTATGTGTCTAAATGGGTGGAAGCAATTCCTACTCGGATTAATGATGCTAATATTGTTTGCAAGTTTGTGCGTGAAAATATCTTTGGCAGGTATGGAGTGCCGCGCGTCATTATCAGTGACCAAGGGACGCACTTCACAAACAAAATGTTCAATCAAGTGCTAAAAAGATATGGGGTGGGCCACAAGTTGGCTACGGCTTATCACCCTCAAACATCGGGCCAAGTGGAGGTGAGTAATCGCCAAATCAAGGTGGTGCTTGAGAAAACGGTGCGTCCAAATCGGAAGGACTGGGCTGACAAATTGTGTGATGCACTGTGGGCTTATCGGACTGCATACAAAACCCCCATTGGAATGAGCCCGTACCGGATCGTGTATGGAAAAGAGTGTCATCTGCCAGTGGAACTAGAGCACAAAGCATATTGGGCAACCAAGCAGCTAAACATGGATTTGACTCTAGCAGGGGAGAAAAGATTGCTTGACGTGGATGAGCTTGCAGAGATGAGGCAGGATAGTTATGAGAGTGCAAAGTTATACAAAGAGAGGACAAAAAGATATCATGATAAAAACCTTAAACCCAAGTTTCTCAAACCGGGTATGAAGGTCCTTCTCTTTAACAAACTTTTTCCCGGAAAACTGCGTTCAAGGTGGACGGGTCCTTATGAATTGGTTCGAGTGTTTCCCCATGGAGCTGTAGAGCTTAGAGATTTGAAAGATGGGACAACATTTAAAGTGAATGGACACCGAGTGAAGCCTTATTATGAGGGGCTGTCTATTTTGGAAGACATCAATGAAATTGATGTAATTGAGTTGACAGACCCGGAGGGAGCCACTTAATATTTATGTGGCATTATGTCGAGCCAAAGACTTAAAACAAAGGCGCTTGTTGGGAGGCAACCCAACCAGGTATCATTTTTATTGCTTTATGTTTTTCCTTTCAGTTTATCATCATTTTTGAATTGGGAGTGTGTTGTTCTTCAATGCCATGAGGACATAGCATGTTCTAAGTTTGGGGGTGGTGATATTCATAAAAAAAAATAAAAATAAATAAATAAATTTATTATTATTGCTTTAGTGTCTTTTATTTCCGGGTCGGTTCGAACTACGGTGACCTGAGCCCCTTATTGTCCTAGGGGAAACGTAGGCAACGAAAGTGCGGTCAGAAAATTTGTCCGTGTCATCCTTTTTGGATCTCTCCGAGTTTGTGGGTTTATAGGGGAGTGTGAATAGTGTCACCCTCCAAAAAGATTTTTATTCTTTGAGTCATTTTTATTTTTATTTTTATTTTTCATAATGGATACTACGCTTGTGATGTTTGTTTGTGGTGATGTGCAGCAATGGAGTGCGAGGTGGCTAAAAAAAAAAAAAAAAAAAAAAAAGCTACAGTAAAGTGGGCGCTCGCCCACTATGGTTATAGGCGGTCGCCCAGGAAGGTGTAAACGGAGGAGTGCAAACTGATCGAATGGGCGGTCGCCCACAAAGACTTTGGGCGGTCGCCCACTAAGCGAACTGGGCGGACAAAATCGGGATTTAGCCAGAATTTGGACCCTTCCCCTTCATTCTTCAAACCCTAACCCTCCACCCTCTTTCTCTCTCTACAAAACCGGGTCCTTCCCCCTTCTCTCTACAAATTCTCCCATAAATCACCACCTTCTTCTCCCTTAATCACCAAAATTGTCATACCCATCCCTCCTCCTCCATTAATCTCAAAGAATTCAACCCAAAAACGCCATTAAATCTCAAGAATTGAAAGAATTGTTAAGTTGTCAAGAACACAGAAAAGGGTGAAATTGGGCAAGTTGGAGCGAGAATTGAAGGTTCTTCTAGAAGGAAAGTGATTGTGTGAGCGAGTTCTTTCTTCCGGTCATCTTCTCTTACTCCGGCGAATTTTCCGGCGAACTTCCGGCGAGCACGTAAGAATCCCTTTTTCGCTTAATTCTCTGTGGCTGTTGGGTAGTCTTGTATTGTGTTATGGCTAGAGGTCGTGCTCCCCTTAGAGAAGAATCTCCCCAACCAAACTTTGATCGAACCCGTTTTGTGGGGGAGAAGGCCGAAATTTGGTATAACCGTTGGTCCCATAAACATTTTAATGTTGAAAGGGAGTTCAAAAAGAAGGATTTGGGACTTAATGAGTTGTTTACCCGGTATAAGTGGAATAGACTTGCGGCTCACCCGGCAGAGAATGGGGTAGGGGAATATGTTAAAGAATTTTATGCAAATGCCGCTGAGAGGGGGAATGATGCAACGTCCCATGTGCGAGGGACTGACATTGGCTATTTGGGCACGGACATTAATGCGTATTATGGGATGTCTAATGCGGTCCAACCCGAGGATTGTGCGTATGTCAGAATGGTGAGGCAAATCTAAGGGGATTATAGGCATAGGCTGGATGTTCTGATCCCAACGTTTGGGGTGCTTGACTTGACAAACAAGAGGAGTGGGCAAATATTGTTCACCCGAGACTTAGAGCCCAGGTTGAGATACTTGCACAGGTTCATTTGCGAGAGGATTCTCCCCACCACACATTTCAATGAAGTTCATTGGAGACGGGCGGTGCTTATGCACTGTTTGTTGACAGGAGCTAAAATAAATATGGGGCATATTATCCGTGCTGAAATTTATCACACAATCCAGAACATGAGCAGCTCTAATTTTAATTTCCCACTGCTCATTACTGGATTGATTGGGAAGGCAAGAGCGGATTTGTTGCAAGTCCCAAGGGATCTCTTTCCGGGTCCAGCGGTTGATGCTAAATTCCTCACGAGGGGCAGTGCACATGGGGGTGCGAGCGCATCCCAAGGGCCACAACCGATGGATGATGAGCCAGTTGGTGATGAAGAGGAGCAAGGTGCTGGGGGTGATCCGTTTGAGGAGGAGATTGGGGAGATGTCCCACATTGAATATACGCATTATCTATCGGGACAGATTCATGCAGTGGATAGGCGGGTCCAGGATATGGATCAGAGGATGCAATTGTGGGAGTATAACAGGAGCTGTTGGGAGGACAGGATCGAGGATAGATTACAGAGGCAGGAGAATGCCCAGCAGGAGTTTTTCAGAGATGTGCTTCAGAGGTTGCCACAACCGCGACCGTTTGACTCATATATCCCACCACCTAACATGCAGAGGCAAGGGTCTTCATGGGGAGGACAACAAGCACAGCCACCGCAATGGCCTGGGAGTAGTTCGAGCGGTCAAGGGCAGGGCAGCAGTTCCAGTGGTGCTTGGGACCACTTCTTTCCGCCAGCTCAGTAGTGTTTGGAGGTATCCCTTCCCCACCGACTCTTTATTGTTTATGCATTGTGGACATTGCATGGTTTTAAGTGTGGGGGTGTGGGGTATTGTTATTTGTGGTTGCTGCTGTTATATCACCGTTACTTGTTTTTTTTTTAAAAAAAAAAAAAAAAAAAAAAAAGAAAAAGAAAAAGAGAGGCTAGGTGAAAACTCGAAAGGGCGCCTAGGCAAAAGGAGAGAAATTGAGTGATTTTTTTTTTTTGTTTTTGCTTGGCGTGGCGTCACAAGGGCGGTTTGGAGTGATTGGGTAGGACATGTTTGGTGTAGGAGGGTTGGTTAGAGGCGAATAGGATAGAAAATCCTCATATTTTTTGTTGGAGTCATAAGGGGCGTTGAAGTTTTTTTTTATGAGGTAAATCATTGCTAAGGAGTATCCTAGCTTTGATTTCTTTTTGAGGGAGAAGGTAGTGAAAGATAAGCGTGGGGGAAACATAGGTCATTTTAGTTCCCCCTAGCTTTTTTGTGTGGGCCCTAATTGGATGGCGTTTTATGTTCTTATCATGGGTGTGCTATCAATTAGGGCCAGTCGCATTTGTTTTGTTTGGGGAGTTATAAGGAGCGGAGTCCTTTACACTCCGGTTGATTTTCTTTATCTTGTCGTAGTTTTGTTTGATGGGAGATGTAGAGGAGCTAGGTATCATTTTCCTCCATGCTACGCTTAATAGACCGGTGTTTAGATGTGGGGTTAGGAATATTACTCTGGGACGAGTAATGGTCTAAGCGTGGGGGAATTTGATGGAGCGGTTTACACATGTACTATCTCCGCATTTTCGTACTAATTTCATCAGTTTTTGGTTGTAATATAGTTAGATTGGATGAAATTTTGGTCTTTTATGATTTATGGAACTTTGTTGGATTTGTAATGTTTTAAGACACTTTGTAGTGTATTTTGTGTGGTTGCAAAGTCCGTGGGTTGTAATTTGTCGAAGACTGAATATTGCTCGAGTCAAAGTCAGAGTCAAAGGTCAACCGTGGTCAAGCGAGTCAAAGAGGTGAAGAAAAGAAGAAAAATGAAGAAAGTCCATTCCAGGAGAGTGGGCGGTCGCCCACTATGGTTACGGGCGGTCGCCCACTAAGGCGACGTTGAGATGTTCCAAACTGATTGAATGGGCGGTCGCCCACTCTGACTTTGGGCGGTCGCCCACTTATACGCACTGAATTTCGGGTTTTCCTTGCCAGACGGGTTTTAGCCCTATTTTCCCTACTTTTGGCCCTAGTTTTCTCTATGTATAAATATTGGACAGCAGCTTTTAGTTTTATTATGCATTGTTTTTAGGTTTTATTCAAGTTTCAAGTTGTAAACAAGATTTGGGAAGATTATTCATCATCAAGCTTTTATCCAGGTTTATGATTTTTAATTATATTCTTGTGTTTATTGTTATGTCGATGAGTAGCTAATTTCTTTATTCATGGATGATAAATGGCTATTTTATAGTCATTTAAGGTCTAAATATATGTCTTTTTAGAGTCAATTTAGTATTAATGAGTCTCATATTGCATTATTTCACTTTACTTTTACGGATATAATGTGCGTGGTGTAGTATGGGTTTTGTGGACAGAAAACAGGTACTATTTGGAGCTATTTTGAGCTAAAGGGAGTAAAGGAAGGAAAGACGGGAGCAAAACATTTAAAAAGGAGAAATCAGATGCAGAAGTCAAAGATCCGACCGGACCCATCTATAAGACCCGGCCGGACCTCACCAATACAAGAACAAATTTCCAGAAGACAAAGATCCGACCGGGGCAAGGAGAAAATCCGGTCGGACCAACTGGATCCGGCCGGACCATTATGAAGACCCGCCCGGATCTTGACGCCTGTTCTGAAAGAGTGTTTCCCAACAGACACTCCTCTTGGTGGATGTATCCGGGAACAGACACTCAAATCAGTCCTAGGGCCTATATAAGAAGGCTACAACAGCCTTAGAAAAGATCCAGATATTTTTAGAGATTGATTGTAAAGTTATTATAGTGAAATTCTAAGTATACATTATCATTTCCAGAATTTTGAGTGAATTTGAGAGAGGGTTCCTAAGCAATAAAGAAGTATTCTTCCATCATTAAGTTCTCCAATCTGAATAAGTATTCTCTTCTCTATCTTAATCCTTTATTCTTATTCTTGATGTTTTATTTAATGGCTAGTGAGTAATCCCCCTCTTTCTTGGGGTTGGATACTCATTGTGTTCATATGTTCATCATAATTTTATGTTCTCTAAATTCATTTCTCTTCATCTTTAACAATTTTACTATATCAATCTAAAACGCCTATAACCACGATGACGTCCTTGGTTATATGAACTCCAGTTAATCGAGAGAAGGACCTAGCGGTGAATCTCGATTAGCGGACCCATATAGTCAAAACTAAGTTCATTACTCACGAGAGTAGTGTAATGGCTTAGGGATGCTCCTTGAGTGGAAAGTGTGCCGATTTTCATAAGAAAACCTAATGGATTCTTACTAATTATGGTCAGCTAGAGATAAGCCGGAATGCCCGTTTGTGACAGGGCGGGGGAAAAACATAAACGGATTTCTCAAAGAGTTAGGACATAATTAGTATGAGAATACAAACACTACTTGCTTGATCGTGAGAAGTAGTGTAGGCTAAGCATACCATCCTTGTATAAAAATGAACCCTTAATCTAAAAGAGAGCATAAATGAATGATGAATATATGAATACTTGAGTCCCAATCCCGGGAATTCCTTTAAAATAAGAGTTTTTCCTACATAAATAGCTTTTACTATCATTTCTATTTTAAGTGACAAACAAATTTTCCTACCCCCAATCATTTTATTTTCTTTACTTTTATCCAAAGCAAAAAAATATTTTTAGAATTAAGTTGTCTCCGTGGGATCGACCCGTATTTGCACATACTATACTATTAATAACCTGTGCACTTGCGGTTTAAACGTAACAAGTTTTTGGCGCCGCTGCCGGGGACAACGGTTAAATTTAAAAAAAAAAAAAAGAGTTTTTGCTTTTCAATTTTCTGTTTTTATTCTTTTTATTTTTATTTATTTCATCATCTTTTTTTTCAAAGTATTTTTCTTTGAATTCTTCTTTAAAGTATTTTTTCCAAAGTTTATGAAAAGAGTCCGGAGAGGTGACAATTACGTTGAATACAATCCGGAACCTGAGAGATACCTTAGAGAAAGACTTAGAAATTTGAGAGAAACTTTAGAGAAAGAAATGGTGAGAGAAAACAACGAAGACGGGCAAAATTCGGGCGATGCCCCACCACCTAAGACCTTACGGGAGTTTGTTAACCCAAGCACCCCGGGTTCTAGGACGCCCATAGTAGTACCAAATGCCGACGCAATCACATTTGAGATAAAGCCACAACTTCTCCATATGGTTATGAACAACCAATTTGGTGGCTCGGCACTTGAAGATCCGCACCTCCATGTCCAAACTTTCTTGGAGTATTGTGATACTACAAGGATTGTTGGAGTCACACCCGAGGCAATACGGATGCGCCTATTCCCATTCTCATTAAGGGATAAGGCGAAACAATGGTTGAACTCGGTCCCACACAACTCTTTAACAACATGGGACCAAGTTCAAGAGGCTTTCCTTGGACGTTTCTTCCCTCCTTCAAAAACCGCTCAAATCCGGACCAAGATCACTAATTTTAGTCAAAATGGAGATGAGTCGCTTTATGATGCTTGGGAGCGTTTCAAAGAACTCCTAAGGATGTGCCCACACCACGGGCTTGAAAAGTGGTTGATAGTGCACACCTTCTACAACGGTCTCACATTCAAGACAAGAGAGACCATAGATGCTGCTGCGGGAGGAGCACTCATGAATAAAGGAGTGGACGAGGCATATGACTTGATCGAGAGCATTGCCCTGAACCACTACCAATGGTCCAATGAAAGGGACCAACCGCAAGTATCAGCAGGTAAGTATAATGTTGATGTCGTCACTCTTCTATCTTCAAAATTTGATACTCTTTTCAAAAAGATAGATAGCTTGAATACAAATTCCGTGGCTAACATTAATGTTTTATGTGAACTATGTGGGTCAAACTCACATAGTAGCGAAAGTTGTGATTTACTTGACACTACTTCTAGTGAGCAAGTTAATTTTGTTTCTAATGGACAACGAGGGGGTATGTATTCAAACACATACAATCCCGAATGGAAAAATCACCCCAACTTGTCCTATAGAAATAACAATGTTTTAAACCCACAACCTTCCTCACAACCACCGGGATTTGTACCCAAGAATTTCAACAATAATGCTTTCCCTCCCCCTAAATCTAAATTAGATCTTCTTATGGATTATATGATTGAAAATAATAAGAACCAAGAGAAAATCAATAATGAATTTAGGGAAAATTTTAAAATTTTGAATGCTAGGTTTGATAACTTAGCTGCTCATAACAAAATGTTAGAGAGCCAGCAAGCTCAACAGGCCAACCTGCCGCAAAGACCACAAGGGAGTCTTCCCGGTCAACCTCAAAGGCCTAGCGAGCATGCAAATGTAATAGTTTCAATAAATAAAGAAGAGGAAAATGAAAGTCCAACCCCACCAAAAGTTGAGACTGAAAATGAGACTAGTTACAATAGATATTTTGAACCACCGATACCGTACCCAAAAAGATTAATAAAGAAAGGGGTTGATGAACAACATGCCGAATTTTTGGAAACATTAAAATCAATGAATATTAGAGTTCCTTATTCTGATGACCAGAAAGAAATACCTTCTTATGCAAAGCCTTTGAAGGAAATGATTTTTAAAAAGAAGTCTTTAGAGGAATTTGAAAATTTCACTTTGGCGGAAGATGTTAGTGCCATTTTACAAAAAAACTTCCGCCTAAACTCAAAGATCCCGGCACTTTTTCTATCCCCTGTAGTATCGGTAGGATCAATATGGATAATGCTATGCTTGATTTAGGGGCTAGCGTTAGTATAATGCCTTTTTCGGTTAGTCAGGGATTAGGTGTGGGGGAACTCCAACCCACCACCATATCTCTGCAGTTGGCAGACCGATCCATTCAATACCCGATAGGTATTATGGAAAACTTGCCGTGTCGAATAGGGAGCCTAATCATCCCTGTCGACTTTGTGATCCTCGAGATTGAGGAGGATCAAGATATCCCAGTCATCTTGGGAAGGCCTTTCCTTGCAACTGCGGGAGCCATAATTGATGTGAAAAAGGGTACTCTTACTTTAAATGTTGGAGATCAAAAGAGGAATTTTGGAGGAGTACCCCAACCATTGAAGACTCTTGTCAAAAAATTGATATTTTAAAAGAAAATCATAAGGAAATTAATGTCATAAAATCTATGGATTCCAAAAGGGATCATATAGATGAATTCAAAGCTTATGAAAATTATTTGAAAGAAATAAAGGAAGCAAGGGAAAGTACCAAGAATTTAGACTGGAAGAGGGTGCTACATGATGAAAATGATGGAGATGACATCATAGAAAAACCAAAGAAAGTAGCACCACAGAAAATAACGGGATTACGAGCTTGCAAAGATTTTCATAAATTAATCCCGTCAAAGAATGGATGGCGCATATGTACTGATCATAGGGCCCTAAACAATCCACCGGAGAAGAAGTGGCGTATTGTCAAAGACAATAGGCCATCTCGATACCGTACAATGGCCATTCCAATTAACAAAAAGGCGTCGAGCTAAAGACGTTAAACAAGCATCATCGGGTGGTAACCGATGGATTATTTTGTTTTTTTTTTATTATTATTATTATTGTTATTATGTTCTGTTTTTCTAACATTTTGTAGGTAAAAAAAAAAAATAAAAAAAAAAAAAAAGAGAGGAAGAATTTTCGAAGATCCGATCGGGTCAACAATATAATCCAACCGGATCATCTAGATCCGACCGGGCCAAGCTGAAGCACCCGACCGGATCCAGCAACTCTGGAGATTCCAGAGAAAATTATCCGTCCGGGTCTGAAAAATAATCCGACCGGACCATAATAAATCCGACCGGATCCCCAGAGCGACCCGCCCGGATCAGTCGCATAGAAGGACATACCGATTCAACAAAAGGTCGGGTCTTTTCCAATTTTTCTTATCTTCTTCTTCATCTCAGCTTCTTCTTTCTCAAAACCTCTCCAAGAGCCGCGACCACCCACTTCAAAACCATAGAATCCGACCAAATTCACCATTTTCTTCATCTATAAATCCTTCCCCAACTCTCAAATCACCCCACAAACATTCATTCCACCATCAATTTATCCCAAATATCAAAAATCCAAAACCCTAAGTTCTTGACCCAAAAATTTCAAATCCGGGTTAAGTTGCAATTGAAGTTCAAGATACATACTTTTGAGGATCGGGAGCTACTTTTGATCAGAGAGGGAGAATTCAAGTCCAATTTTGAATTTTCTTCAATCGGGTAACAAAATTTTTCACTTTCTCTCACTAAAAGTTCATTTGAAGTTCATCATTAGTTACCTTTTTGGTTATTTGTGATAATTTCTGCTGGGTTTAGTTTCTGATTATTAAAGGGATTGAATTGTGAGTGATTAAAATGGAAGGAAGAAAGGGTGGAAATAAGGGCAAGGGAATTATGGAAGGGTCTAGCACACAACCCTCTAAGAAAAGTAAAACATCTTCCTCACATGTTAATGTCAAAATAGATACTATGGGGATAGTTTTTGCGAGAACTTCAGAAAGAACAAAATTTGGATGGTTGTCGGGTAGAGATATCAAACCCACTCAGTTTCCAAGCTATGATGCAATGTTGACTCTGGGAATTTATGACAACATTATGGGATTGCACCAACAACAGAATTCGGGTCATTTTACCGGGTTAGGGGCCTATACGTTTAGGAAATTAACCTTAGAATTCTTGAGTACGGTAAAGAAAGTTTCGAGGAGGGTAGTTGATGGAGAAGCAGGTCTAGAGGGTGAGAGCATAGAGTTGCAAATCCGTTTCATGAACACTCCCTTCACCCTAGATTTAGAAGAGATAAATGAAATTCTAGGGTGGCCTAACCAAAATTCTGTCACCAATGAGTATCCCCTACACTTCAACCCGGATGTCTTTTGGGAGCAATTAACTGGGGAACCCCGTTTTATCACCAAAAGAGCTAAAGCCTCACAGATAATCCACCCGGTCCTCCGTTATATCCATCGGATGTATTCTTGTGCTATCTTTGCAAAAGAGGAAAAAGGGGCTATGAACAAATCCGAGTTGTTTTACTTTGGGCTTTCGTGACGGGGTATACTAGAGTGAATATCGGGAGATGGTGATAGAAAGGATTGAGGAGCAAATCTCCCAAGAAACGGGAGATATTCATGTGGGTGGAATCATAACTCTCTTTGCGGCATACCATCATTTTCAGGCCACGGAGGAGAATATGAAAGATTGGATTAAGGTAGATGGGTCATCCTCCTTGAACTTAGCAGCTTTGAGGGGTTGTAGTATGATTTCGGGTAACTTGGGTGGCCATTATGCTTTCTATGTGGGAAGGAATAGAATCCCCTACATCAACTTGCCCAACCCAAACCTCCCCATTGTCATCCTCAACCAACCACAAACTTGGACCTTCCCGCTAAACCTGGGACAAAATGAGGAAGTGGAGGAAGAAGAAGAGGAGCAAGCCCAAAACCACCCTTTCAACCAAATGCCTCCTGATTTCTATCAGCAATTCAACAACTTGGTGATCAAACCAAAACCAACTCCTTCAACAGAACAATCAAATTCTGAACCAACTTGGACAATTCTCCCAAAACTTTAACCAATTCCAAGCCAACATGGATGGACGGGTTGGTAACATAGAGGGTCGAGTCGGTCACTTAGAGGGAAGGGTTAATCAGATCTTTGATTACGGAGTTGATCATTGGGGCTTTCCACCTCCACCACCACCATTTCAGTGATAAGTTATTTGTTCCCCCGTCCCCATTTTTACTTTCTTGTCCAATTTTTACTTTCATGAAAACATTGGGGACAATGTTTAGTTCAAGTGTGGGGGGAGGATTTTAATAAAATTATTATAATAAAATTATTATATCCGTTTTTCTTTTTCTTTGCATTTAGTTAGCTTGTTGCTTGCATTTAGTTAAGTATTCTAAAAAAAAAAAAAAAAAAAAATTTTGCCAATGCTCCCATTGATGAGAATGTTATCTATACTTACAATTTGCCTAAGTAAAATTATTTCCTCTTAAACTTTACTTTTTGAGAGATTTGTCACAAAGAACTTAGGATCATATTGGATTGTAAATGAAAAATTTTCAAAATTTATATAGACTTTTAAATATTCTTGAATAGAAGCATTACATTATTAATGAAATTGTGGATATTAAGTTTGAATACATTACACTTGTGAAAAGTTATAAAACATCCTTGTATATACATTTCAAAAACTTTTACTTCTACTCTTTTCCAAAGATTTACTACATTGTTATGATCTTTAAGAATCACGAAGCTTTCCATTTCCACTTTTAAGACTTAATAACATAAATCAATCTTCTTGTATATCATCCACTCGAATATCCAAATGAATTTATCATTATAGAGTGTGATGATTTACAAAGAACTCAATTGCCACTTCTAAAACTTAATGAAATTAAATTTTCCACTACCTTCATCCGCCTTATTTTTTGTGATTCAAGGAGCATAACAAAATCTGAATATCTTTGAAAAAGAATAAAATCATGAGTTTAAGAAATGTATTCCCAAGCATAAAAAACCCTATTCACAAAGCACTCAAAGAGTGAACTTAAATTCTATTTCATACTTGAAATCCACAAGTTCATTTAGTTATTCCTATATGCTCTTGTTCAATAGTATTTATTCATGTTATATTAACATCCAAAATTCTTTATTTACTTTCCAATATCCTCTTATGTTCTTTCTCACAAGTTTCTTGGGACGGAAAATTTAAAAGGAAATGATTTTGTAAAGGCAATACAATATAACAAATATTCTGAGGGAGCATTGAAACCTTCTTTGATTTTTCAAAAATTTTATGTCATTTGTCACTCTCTCTTCTTCAAAATTGTAAGCTTGCTCGAGGACAAGCAAGGTTTTAGTGTGGGGGAGTTGATAAATGGCTATTTTATAGTCATTTAAGGTCTAAATATATGTCTTTTTAGAGTCAATTTAGTATTAATGAGTCTCATATTGCATTATTTCACTTTACTTTTACGGATATAATGTGCGTGGTGTAGTATGGGTTTTGTGGACAGAAAACAGGTACTATTTGGAGCTATTTTGAGCTAAAGGGAGTAAAGGAAGGAAAGACGGGAGCAAAACATTTAAAAAGGAGAAATCAGATGCAGAAGTCAAAGATCCGACCGGACCCATCTATAAGACCCGGCCGGACCTCACCAATACAAGAACAAATTTCCAGAAGACAAAGATCCGACCGGGGCAAGGAGAAAATCCGGTCGGACCAACTGGATCCGGCCGGACCATTATGAAGACCCGCCCGGATCTTGACGCCTGTTCTGAAAGAGTGTTTCCCAACAGACACTCCTCTTGGTGGATGTATCCGGGAACAGACACTCAAATCAGTCCTAGGGCCTATATAAGAAGGCTACAACAGCCTTAGAAAAGATCCAGATATTTTTAGAGATTGATTGTAAAGTTATTATAGTGAAATTCTAAGTATACATTATCATTTCCAGAATTTTGAGTGAATTTGAGAGAGGGTTCCTAAGCAATAAAGAAGTATTCTTCCATCATTAAGTTCTCCAATCTGAATAAGTATTCTCTTCTCTATCTTAATCCTTTATTCTTATTCTTGATGTTTTATTTAATGGCTAGTGAGTAATCCCCCTCTTTCTTGGGGTTGGATACTCATTGTGTTCATATGTTCATCATAATTTTATGTTCTCTAAATTCATTTCTCTTCATCTTTAACAATTTTACTATATCAATCTAAAACGCCTATAACCACGATGACGTCCTTGGTTATATGAACTCCAGTTAATCGAGAGAAGGACCTAGCGGTGAATCTCGATTAGCGGACCCATATAGTCAAAACTAAGTTCATTACTCACGAGAGTAGTGTAATGGCTTAGGGATGCTCCTTGAGTGGAAAGTGTGCCGATTTTCATAAGAAAACCTAATGGATTCTTACTAATTATGGTCAGCTAGAGATAAGCCGGAATGCCCGTTTGTGACAGGGCGGGGGAAAAACATAAACGGATTTCTCAAAGAGTTAGGACATAATTAGTATGAGAATACAAACACTACTTGCTTGATCGTGAGAAGTAGTGTAGGCTAAGCATACCATCCTTGTATAAAAATGAACCCTTAATCTAAAAGAGAGCATAAATGAATGATGAATATATGAATACTTGAGTCCCAATCCCGGGAATTCCTTTAAAATAAGAGTTTTTCCTACATAAATAGCTTTTACTATCATTTCTATTTTAAGTGACAAACAAATTTTCCTACCCCCAATCATTTTATTTTCTTTACTTTTATCCAAAGCAAAAAAATATTTTTAGAATTAAGTTGTCTCCGTGGGATCGACCCGTATTTGCACATACTATACTATTAATAACCCGTGCACTTGCGGTTTAAACGTAACAATGGATTGGGAGTAATAACTATCAAATCTCTATGCTAACTTGGGCTTAATCAAATATTAATCTTGTTCTTGTTCATAAGAATAGAGCTTAATTAATTTAAAGATTTCATTAATATGACTTGATATTTGTGGTCTTTAAATCATCTTGGTTTAGATTGTTTCACTAGCGTGAATAATTTAGATATTGAATCATATTCTTGTGATTAGATTTAATTGAGGACTTCGCGGAAATCAAGAATTTAAGATCAAGTGTTCTTAAGAACTTAATAATTGTTTTTGTGTGTTGTTGACCTAACGGAATATTTCACATAGAGATAATAATAGGGTTGCAATCCGGTGACCAGACCGTCCTAACTCTTAAATAAGTGAACGATTTCTTGAACAAGTTTAATAGTCTTTTTCATAAAATAGCATAGAGAGGAGATAGTTGTGAACCCCAATCTGTGAATCTTCGTAATCTTGAATTAAATCCTTGTTGCTTAGTGATCTTTAATTTAGTAATTTATTTTCTTTGTTTAGTAGTTAATTTAGGTTAATCAAAATCAATCAAAAACCCCCTTTGGTTACTTTTTGCACTAACTAAATATACTTGTTTGTCCAACGAGTCTTCGTGGGATCGACCCTCGCTTTCGCGTGTTACTACTGCGGTAACTAGTGCGCTTGCTAGGTATTTTATTACTTGGAATTTTATCCATCAGGAAACTATAGAAACTCAATCTGTTGATAAAGTTGGTAACTTGCCGATATCAGGAGGAGCTTGTGCTGATGAAGAAGTTGTTGCTGATGTGTATGCTGATGAGCCAACTACCGATACTCATCCATCTGAGCCAACTACTGACACTCAGATTATTAAGGTCCCTATCTCTTCTACTGATGTGATTCTAGTGGAACCTACTGGTGTTAGATAGATTGTTGAGTTGGGAGGAGGTGCCGATGCAGAAATTGCCAATCCAGATTATAATGCTGACCTTGATGCTCTGATTGCTGCTGACTTACAGATTGAGGAATTTCAGGATGCTTTATTTGCTCCTATTTCCTTTCCTTTGCTACCGGCTCCAGAGGCCCTTGTTGCTCCTGTTGTTGCTGCTGAAGCACAACCGGTTCCTGTTGCTGCAACTGATGGTGGGAATGACAGCTCATATGAAATAGATCCTGAGGACTATATAGAGCTGCCGTCAAATTCTCTACAACCAATCCCTAATCCTTTTGGTCCAAATCATTTATTTCTTCCCGGCTCGTCTAGTGAACAGCTTACATTTTTTCCCTGGATTAAACCAGAATTCAAAAGGAAGAAAGGGAAAGCTCCCAGGGTCTCCAAGCTCAAGGTGAAAGGACCAGTTTTTGAACCTCTACATTGCTTGCCTGGTAAGCTCAAAGTTGGCGGAAAAATTCACTTACCTGGTACCTCTCCCAAGGAAGTCTGCATCACCACAAATGGTTGGATGAAGAGGTGCATGATGATCAATGAAGAACTCTATGACATACTTGAATACCGAGCTACTGATCCTCGAGGTCTTCTGCACTTGGTTAAAACAGCTGCTCTTACACTGACTCTACCGATATTCCATCCAAGACAGCATGCCGATCATCTGGTCTATACCTCAAGGCTGATGAATGCCGGGTTGATGACCATGATTCTTGAAGGTCGTGCTTGCTTAAACTTCATTTTGGCTATCTTTCTTTCGCTAGAAGACAATGGTGTGTTCCATCTGCCGGCTGAACGTGCAGTTATTATTCATCCTCAATTTCCTTTGCCGATCGTCCGTGCCGATGTAGTTTCTGCCGATCTTGTTGCCTCCATGTCTGTTCCTGCTGAGTTCCTTCTTGCCGATAGATACGCTGCTGATGCCTCTCTCCTTCAACAAGTTTTTCCTTTGCCTCTGCCATCTGCTCCCTCTCCTGTGCCAGCTTCTCCATTACTGATTGTTCTATCTTCTGATGATGAGTTGTCTGTGCCTGCTCCTGATGGTCTTGTAGAAGATGCTGATCTGATCAATGAAGACTTCATTCCTTCCTTCCTGATGCATTCTTCTCTTGGTCTTTCAATGCCCGTGGTACTGAATAGTATGTATGATTACTTCAGTCATCTTGAAGGGGATACTGAGGATTTACAAGTGCCTGTTACTCGTGCCGATCTGGGCGATACTGGCCTATTCCTCCGCAACAAATTGAACCACATTCATGAGGATATTTCTGACAAAATCCTTAAGGGTCTGCTCCCGAGTTCTAAAAAAAAGGGAAAGGAAAAGAAAGGGGAGGAAGTCTAATATATTTTCCTTCCCATGGTTGCTCCCCATTTTTTTAATGAAGGAAATGGACGGAAAAGAAAGGAAATTTTTTAAGATTTTCTCTCCTACACAATCCTTCCAAAAGTGGGAGGAAATGGAAGGAAAGAAAGTCTTATAAAACAAAATTTTCTGATAAACCTATTTTATCCCTAAAATATAACTCTCGCTTTCTTTCATTAAGGGTATAAGTGTAATTCGCCATTTTTCCCTTATCTTTCCTTCCTAAACTCCGGAGCACTTCAAGATAATGTTGAATTCCCTTCTTTCCCCTCCCCTTCCCTCCGTTCCCTTTCCTTTCTCTCTTTTAAAAACTCGGGAGTGGTCTGTAAGTCCAATCAGGAGGAGGAAAGCAAGAGAATCCAAGACCTGAAATAACTTCTGGAGGATAGAGAATCAAGGCTGATTACCCTTTCAGAAAGTTTGGGGAGTATGCATTCTATTCAACAGCAACTAGTTGATGAGCAAAGGTTGCAGATCAGACACTTAGAAAGAACTGAAAAAGATCTATCTGCTGCCAAGTCTGCTCTTGCTAATGCTCAAATGAAGATAGCTGCTCTGGAAGCTAACAATGCCATGCTGACTGAAAGCTGGAGAGCACTCAAAGAAGGAAGAAGAGAGAAGCTGAAAAGAAAGAGAAAAGAGAAAAGAAGAAAGCCAAGCTTACCGAGTCTACATCAAAGGCCACTGACCAGCAAGAGGATCCTCCTGTTTCCTAGTCCATGTAGCCAATGATATAGATATCCTGAAGACCTTCAACGCTTTATCCAAGAATTATTTGCTAACCATTACTGTCTTATGTGTGCTTATTTTTATATGTTATATTTTCCTTTAATATCTGCTACTATTCATGCTAACTTTGTTTTGCATATTATTATTCTCACTGCTGATCATAACTATCAGCAACTCACTTTTTCTTCTACCTTTTACTCTTACTTTTTATCATTTTGTATTTTTCTTTTCTAAGACATCTAGTGTGTGACTTGGCTTAGGGAATGATAATAAATAGACATTCCTTATACATTCTTTTACTAAGCTAAGATAGATGTTCTTGGATAGGGTGATTGGACTTAAGCAATTAGGAGGAGATTGTTGTTCAAATATATGTTTAGGATTCTTGGTGACCAGCACAGGTGTATTCCAACTCTTCAATCTTGGCAAACCAGCAGAAGGAAGCACAATCAGCAGACCAGAATTCAACATGCCGATCAACTTACTACTCAAGTTATCGATGACTCAAACAATCAGCAAGGACAATCTGAACATTATTGACAGTCAGGTTTTGTTGTTCTATCTCAATGTCAACTTACTGATTGTCTCTGTCTTTTCTGTACCGTCTCATCAGAAAGTTGTTAAACTGCTCTATCATGATTACTGCGCCGTCTGACACATAGCTAGTTTTAGCTATACTTTGTCCCTACTTGCTTTTTGCAGGTAACCGATTGAGACAAAGGGGTCTTTACCCATCAGACTTTTGCAAGAATGCGTGTACTCCATATCTTCGCCATTAATGCTAAAGATACCGCATTTAATGCTCCTCAACTACCCAGCTGGATATTCAAATTGCAAGCCTTCTTCTACAAGACTCAAGACATTCACTCCTCTTATAAATAGTGGACTTAGAGCATTGAAGAAGGTTGGTGAAAATAGAGCATTGAAGAGAGTTGAATGTTTTTGAGTATTTATTGAAGACTCAAACATTCTGTCCAAATAATCATTAGATCATTTAATAGGACATACACTTGTGCACCAACTCAACAACAATGTTAGTATTCCCGAACTAGATTATTTAAGGAATACGTTGTTTGAGTTATTCACACACCCACCTGAGTGAGATAAGTTCTCTTGGACTTTCCGCTCAAAAACACTTGGTCAGATTTGTATTACGATCCATTAGTGATCTCTAGAATTTAGTCTTTGTTTCCGGCAAAGCCGTGCTTGTAATAGACTAGAGATATCTAATAGTACTCTTAACCCAAATCCAAATTCTGACCAAACTTGGTAGATGACGTAGCAGTATTTACACTGTGAACCTCTCCAAATCTTTGTGTCTCTGTTGCTTACTTTATCCTTGCCGTTGGAACTCTATCACCGGCATATTGCATATGTTTGTACTGATTCATTGTAATTTCCATTGACCAATCTCTTGAAACTGCATTGAACTTTTAGCAATCACTTTGTGTTAAAACCAAGCTCTCAAAACCTTTTTCACTGATTTTGTGTGAGTTAAAACCAAGTCATATCTTCTCCGCTGCGCTTACTGATAATAGTTTGCAAACTGATAAGTGACTTTGCACTTATAAAAGTGTTTCTTTGTAAAAGTTTAAAAAGGCTATTCACGCTCCCCCCCTCTAGCCTATTTTCCTACCAATTGGGCCTAACACCATCTATTCTTAATCTCCGTGCAAATGAGAGGTAGGACTTTTACTCCGGGACGGAGGGAGTAATATTTACTATTAATAGTAATCACTTCGTCCGAGAGTAAGATTCCTACTTTCTATTTTTATACGTCCCAGAGTAAGAGTCTCTTTCCTAAAATGACAAATAATAAAAAAGAATGAATGGTATTTTGGACAATTATACCTTCAACCCGCTTGCAATGTTTACGAATTTTCTATTGTTTTTTAATAAGTGTGCGCAAACAATGTATGACTCTTACGATAGGACAGCGGGAGTATTAATTAATCATACTCCCTCCGTCCCGCTTGAAATTGCAAAACTTGCCATTTTGGGCGTCCCATAGAAATTGCAAAATCCATAAATGGAAAGTTTTTACCCACTTGCACACTCACATCCACTAGCCCACTAACTATTCTCTACCCTACTTTCTCTCTCCCACTCAACTATCAACACTCACAATACATCACCTTTTTCACTTTTTCCCTTAATTATTGTGCCATATTTTTTTTTGCAATTTCCGGCGGGACGGAGGGAGTATTAGTTACTATATAGGTTAATTATTACTATTAATATTATTAGTGAATAATAATAGTTATTATATATGTTAGTAAATATAATTAATAATATTAGGTAATTATAATAGTTATTTAAATTATTATTTAATAATAGTACTTGTTAAGATGATGGATACGCTATTCGTTACTATAACTAGAAAAATTATTTATTCAAGATATAATAAAATTATTATACTAACACATTAGATGTACATTATAAAATTTTATATTTACTAATCAAAATGGGTATATATAAAATCATTCTTGAACAATAGATAATATTATCAAGTCAATTATCTATAAAATTAAAAGTTAATTCATAATGATAATAATTTATCTTTATATTCAAATTTTAATTATCATAATTATTACAACAAAATTAGAAAATTAACACAATTTTCCTAAATTTATAAGCAACCGTTTTAATTCATATACAAGTTTTTTATGTTACTTTATTAAGTAAAAAAAAAAAAAAAAAAAAACGAAAAAAATAGTAAATTAGTTTCCCGTGCAAAGCACGGGTTACCCACTAGTTAACAATAAGTGAACTATTTAAAATTTGAGCTTTGAGGCCCAATTAATCAATTTCGGCCAAAGAAAAAGGGGCAATTTGCAATTTGGTTCCTGACATTTACAAACTTTTGCAATGTTGCTCCCAGCTGTTTTTTTTCGCCAATTGATTCCCAACATTTACATTTTTTTGCAATGTGGCTATAAAAGTAATTGGGCGTTAGTTTTCTAACAGATTTTATGTCATGTGACTAGCTCATGACGTTTTAAGATATTCTTAAAGCTACACGTATCTGATTAATATGATTCTTTTTTTAAATTGAAGCTAATATTTAAATCTATAACATATATATTTTTTTTGGAAATTTATTGGGTAGTTGGATTATTTTTACATTTAATCTTAATTTTAAATATTAAAAAAATATAAAACACGTAAAATATAATCTAAAAAAGATATTAGCCTAAATATGTTCCATATGAAGTAAATTCTACATGTAGATAATCAGTTCATAAAAATGTTTGATAGAAAAAAAAAAGGGAGAAGAAGAGGACAATGAATCGAGGAAAGAGTGTATGTGGAATGGGTGTTTCGGGAAAGTGGCAGAGGGGTGGAGAAAAATAAACTTTAGGAAAGATACATATATAAATTACTTCATATGAAACATAATTGGGCTAATATCTTTTTTAGATTATATTTCACGTGTTTTTTATTTTTTTAATATTTAAAATTAAGATTAAATGTAAAAATAATTTAGGTACCCAACAAATTTCCAAAAAAAATTTATGTTGTAGATTTAAATATTAATTTCAATATAAAAAAGAATCATATCAATCGGATATGTGTAGCTTTACGAATATTTTAAAACGTCCATTAAAACGTCATGTGCTAGTCACATGACATAAAATCTGTTAGAAAACTAACGCCCATTTACTTTTATAGCCACATTGCTAAAAAATATAAATGTTGGGAACCAATTGGAGAAAAAAACTGTTGGGAGCAACATTATAAAAGTTTGTAAATGTCAGGAACCAAATTGCAAATTGCCCAAGAAAAAGAGTGAAGTTGAGAATTTGAAGTTTCTAAGCAAACACATAAAACGTGTAAATTTCTCTAAGTGGGCCAGATTACCCAATTCTCGGCTTGATTAAGATTTTTTTTGGCCCATTTAAAGCAAACTTTCCCAGATTAAAATACTCAATGCACGTGCTTGAAATTAGGGTGTCAGTGGTTCGGGCCAGACCACGGTTCGGGACCGAACCGAACCAAACTATACGGTCTGGTTTCGTTTTTAGCAATCATGGTTCGGTTCAGTCTCTAAAATTGCCAAACCGTGTGGTTCGGTTTCTAGTTTACGGCTTAGTCTTTTGATCCAAAAAATTTTCTAGTTGTATCCCATGCCACTAGATACTCAACCTTTTGTAGAATAGTAATTGTGTATTAAGAACTCTTCTAATACCATTATTAAACATAAACATGTATTTATACTGCAATATTTATCTTTGTTGGTTTGTAAGAGTGCATCTATAATCATTACAAGATCATCTTTATTCCATCAAAGATCAAGAATACATCCTTTAGTTCTTTTCAAGTACATAAGTATGTTTCTTATCTAGTGACTTTCACTAGGATCTGATTGGTATCATCTCATCATACTCTAAGTATATGAGATATCCGGTCTCAGTACATTAATATGGTTTTCATGATAGATCCAATTGCCGAAGCATATGGAATCCTAATCATGTACTCGTGCTCATTAGTCTTCCAATAAGACTAAATATTTCCTAGAGTAATAACATTAGACATTTGTAAGTAACCTCTCTAAGAGTGTTGTATAGTGAACTTTTCACTACTTAGTCTGTATTAGTACTTTGACTTCAATCAATCATCCTTTTAGATTTATCTCTATAAATCAGTCCAAGGATATAAGCGACTTTGTCCAAGTCTTTCATTTAGAAACTCTTTCGATTCGAAATGAATTATATGTCAACCACATATATTAGACCAGGAATTATGTTAATTAGCTCCCACTAAATTTATTGTAATCACAAGTTTCATCTTTTATAAATTCAAATTCTTTGAATACTAAATCAAAATGGACGGCGACGCACTCAATCTTCCTCTTTTTCTTCGTGGTCCGCCCTCACACTAGCTCCGGCCACTATTTTCCGTTTGTCCGATTGATTTGATTTTGGGATTCGATTTTTCATTGTCAAACGGGCGTATCTCGTCGTCTCTCGTCTCGCTCCCTTCACCAAATCGACGGCGACGCAGTCAATCTTCCTCTTTTTCTTCGTGGTCCGCCCTCACACTAGCTCCGGCCACTATTTTCCGTTTGTCCGATTGATTCGATTTTGGGATTCAATTATCCATAGTCAAACTGATCTATCTCCGGCCACTATTTCCCGTACCCCTACCCAAGTTGTAAGCCATGCTCAGAAATACTTCCTCCGTCGGACCAATCTTGACCGTCGCAGACGCAGATCAAGTCTCTTTGATATCACTACTGATACGGTAATTTCCTTCAATCAAATGGGTGTGACTTAAATTACTGTAATTATATAATTGTTCTCTTCTTTCTGTTGTCAGATCATATACTCAATTGATCTTTAGCTGTTGACTTATGAAACTAATAGGGTTGAGTAAAAAAACTGGTTTACAGGATTTCCGAAAATGCTAACTTTGTCTATGACAAAACTTGTAAAGTTAAAAGATTTTCGACTGAATTTCAGACCGCGGTTTGGGACCGAACCGAACCGCGGTATAGCGGTTTGGTTCAGTTCGGTTTGAAAGTTTTTATGGTTCGGTTCGGTCTGAGATTTCACCAGACCGATACCTAGCGGATCGGCCTCTAATTTGTCCCAAACCGAACCATTTACACCCCTACTTGAAATCATTTGTCTTACGAAACTATTTTCACTAATACGGAGTAATAATCAATCTCTGCAGTTTCCATTTCTATAACAAACACATCTTTCTTTATTCACACTGGTAGGTAACCCGTGCTTTGCACGGGAAACTTATTTATTATTATTTTTTTGTAATTTTTTTGTTTTTATTTAATAAATTCATTAACTAGCTACATGATTGATAAAAACTACTAAAAACATAATCTAGTATTTATAGGGAAAAATTAAATCTAAAACCTAAACTAAAAGGAACTGTAAAAGAAAAAGGAAATCAAAAGGAAAAGGAAACTAAATAAAAATCCTAAATAAAATAGAAAACTATAAAAAAATCTTCTTCAATTTAATTGCTTGCGTGCGGGGTGCGGCTGCCTTTTTGGCCAGAAAATCCGAAATTCCAATTAAGTCCATGTAGTTTCATTATTTCCAGATTAGTCCACAGACTTTCAAATATTGCAAAACAGTCCCTGAACTTCTAAAATGCTGCAGTTTGGTCATTTAAACTCTAAACTGGCAAATTGGTCCCTAGATTTCAGCAGTCTTTGCACATCAATCCTTGGCCTTCATAAGTTTACTCCATTAAGCACTTTTCATCCCTCTTCATTGTAGATTGAGCCATAACCACCCTAGACAACAAAAACACAAAACTACCTAAATCAAATAACAAAAGCTTGAGAACAAAGCAATAATTAAGCCTAAAAGTATCCAATAGAGTGAATAAAAGCTCATTCATCAAATACCCCCAAACTTAATCATTTACTTGTCCTCAAGTAAAAAATAAAGAATAAAAATAAAACTAAACTACTAAACAATAAAAGATAAATAAATACTACTATGACTAAATAAAAAAAACTAGAACAATCTTTTTAGGTCTCTCCCGTAGTTAACATGAAAAACATACTACCATACGTCTCAACACATGTTAGGAACAAAATCATGCAAATGACTACACACTTGGAATAAATTAAATAATTTTCTTAGGCAAAATGATCAAGCAATAAATCTCTTGTGCATATAGAATATAAATACCATTCCTTAGCCTATCAAGATATGAATAACTTTATAAAGCATAGTACCCAAACATTCTCTTGTTGAATCCGTATGAAACCAAGGCATAAGAAAAATTCAACATGCGATTCTCATTTGATGAGCTCCCACACAATTTATCGCTTGATTCCCCTTTATATTTATTTATGTATATATATATCCATATTATTTCTGGCCATTTAGGTCTTCGTAGGTACAAGAATTTTTATTTATTCTTGGAATGGGGATTGGCACAAAGGATTGGGAATTATCGTATTACCACATATCCCTTTTCTTTTTGGCCTTTATCGCATTTTTGCGAGCATTCGATTCAATGCTTTTACTCCTTGCCATTTCTCCCACTCTTCTTAACTAAGACCATTTTATTGCGGAATTTTATACTTAATTGGGACTCACTTCAAGGAGGCTCAAAGTCCAATTTAACTTATGCCTACCATTTAATCACACAATCTCACATAAGATAATCCCAGGGTACTATAACTCGATAAAGATACCCAAAATTTTAACACCAAAAGATATGGTATATATTGAATAGTGCACTAGGGAGTTATAACTTAATCATGGAACCTAAGTTAAATATTTAATAAATTCAAATGTACAGAAATTCACAAACTTTTATCCCTATTTTCAAAACAAATCATCATTGGAGGTAGTGTAAAAAAAAATATAAGAACTACGAGAGAAATAGATTTTTTTTTTTCAAAAGCAAGAAATGAATTTGACCGCACCGAAGTTGCCTACGTTCTCCCTAGGACAATAAGAAGCTCAGGTCACCGTAGTTCGAACCCGAAAAAACAAAAATAGAAAAACATTTATAACTAAAAAACACAAAAACAAATAAATTAAAAAGGTTTCTCACCCCCAAACTTAAAATGAGCAATGTCCTCATTGTGTGAAAAAAATAATATAAGAGGGCAAGAACACATAAGACAGGGTGATTAAGGCTCCTTAGTTATTAAATAACCCACACCAATCCATCATTTGGAACTTCCATCAAACAAGTAGTGTGCACCTCATTTAAAAAATAAAAAAAAAAAATTAGCACATCAGTAACCCACTACAACCACGCCACTCAATAACCTTAAAGTTCCCCACTAATTTTATATGAACAACAACTTCACAATTATAGAATTCAAAGCCCAAGTCAATAATCATAACTGAAAAGTTGCAGAACAAGAAATACTTACCTCCAATTGTGACTAAGGGGTGGAGCTTGTTTAGATTTTTTAATTATTTTTTTTTCTTGTAATGATGAAGAGCCTCACCTCTCGGGTTTGCTGCAGAAGTTCGGAGGTAAGAGACACCAGAAAAGATAGTGATTATGACCGGAGGATGAGATCGGATTGTGGAGAGTGAAAGAGGCACGCAATTGGACCGAGGTCAGTCAGTTAAGTCGACGCCTGAGTAGGGGGGACAGCAGGTTAAGGGCCGCCATTGTTGAAATCGGAAAGAGAGAGCTAGTATGGACGGGCTTGAGAGGGACGAACTGGTGTCGGGAATGATGGCCGGCCTTGAGAGAATCACCGGCAAGGGTGGGGGCGGTGGTTGCCTGAATTGAAAGTGGAGACCGGAGCGGTTGTTGGAGTGGAGGCCGGCGAATTTGAGGAGATAGGGGCGGATTCAATTGAAGCCATTAGGGTTGGAAAGGTAGATGATGGCGAAGACCAACTATGGGGAGTGTGCGGACTGAGGCTGTCGACGACAAGATTGGGCAAGGCCGACAATTTTTGAATTGAAGAAGGAACTAGGGCTTTTGATTTGGGATTTTTTAAGGTAACACCACGCCCTCTCCCTTTTGCCTTTTTTTCTTTAATTTCGCCCATTGAACGCTTAAAAGGCCCAGTCTCTGTAAATCAAGTGCTCGCATTGTGCAGCGCACAAACATTCTGTTTCATACTGCTCATTTGATCCCTGCCTTCATATATCAAACCGATCCAAACTGCGTTCTCTAGGAAACTGCAATCACAACACAAGAAATCCACAAGCATAATATCTTTCGAGAAAACAATAAAACTAAAAACTAGAACCTAATTTTGTTTTCACTAAAAAAAAATAGTAAATAAGCTGCAAGGTTTACAATTGGAGGCACTTTAAAAATAAAAAAAATAATAAAAAAAAATATTTTTGGAGGGTGACACTATTTATACTCCTCTATAAACCCACAAACTCAAGGAGATCCTTTCGGATGACACGAAACAAAAACTAAATACTTTTTTTTTTCATCTTGGCCAAGATATTTTTTTTAAGAAAAATAAACAATAGTCAAATAACTAGAATTAAAGCGCAAGTCCCGGCAACGGCGCCAAAAACTTGATGAACAAAATTATAATACCTCGCAAGTGCACGAGCTATCGTCATAGCAATATGCAAACACAAGGGTCGAACCACAGAGACTTGGATTAATTCTAAGTTATTTTACTATTTTAAAAACAATAAAATAAAAGATAATAAAATAAGATATATGATCAACATGAACTAGCATAAAAATGATAGGATTTGCAGAATATAGATTCACAATCATCTCCCCTACGCTATGATAATAATCAAGTTATCAGTCTCAATTCATGGATTCGTTCACTTATGTAAGGATTGGGACGGTGAGGTGGCCGGATTGCAATCTGTTTCTCGTTAGCTAATCACACTTCGCAAATCAAGTCCATGTAATTATTTAAAGAGTCATTACGTTCTAAAGAACATATAAACCTACACCCTCTTGATTTCTATCACGGCATCAAATAGATATATTAATCAAAGCATTGGTCTATGCTTTAATCCCCAAATCAATGGCGGAGTTAAAACCCTAAATTGTTAAAAAGGCCAATAATAACTAGTTCAATTATTGAAACCCTAGAAACTTGATTAAAATACATTGACAAACAAGAATGAGAAAAAATACAAGATTAATATTAAAGCATAAAATTGATAAAAAGTTACCTCCAATTCGTAGTTGGTGAAATTGTTCTTCATAGACTGTAGGATACCTATATTCCACGTATATAGTGCACGTGCCTTGCACGTTTACCTCAACCGCTTTCCCACGTGATTGGACAAGTTTCGTTGGATAACCTCAAACCAACTGGGAATCACCAGGAGTAGTGGATTGGAGGATTGGGTAATGGAATTGCCACGTGGACCAACCGTGACACGTGGACTAGTTAACCTTTAAAGGAGAGATTGTGGGTGAACTTAGTAAAGGGAATATTATATATAGATGGCCTAGCCTATTTGACACAACAACTACAAGAGAATCAACATTCTCCCTCATGTTCATCCTCAATACTTGCCCTCTCCTAGCTAACTAGTCCATTGCTTTCACTCCTCTTCTCTATTAATCTTTGGTGGTTCGTGTAACGCTTCCTTACCTAGAATTCTCTCATACACATCACAAAACCCTAATACAACCCCGTAGGACAACCCTTCTACATTTGGCGACTCTGCTTGGGAGGTATACATGAATATTCACCGGTAATCTCATACTCAGCCACTGCTAGAATTTCCGGCTGCCATGGCTAATGCAGTTGTACAATCTTACTGCTAAAAATGAAAAAATCAAAGGAGAGGGAGAAAAGGACATAAACAAACTTCATTACCAAAGAAAGATAGCCAGAAAACCCTTGCTCATTCTGCTTCTTCTTTATTTTTCGGCGACTTTAAACTCAGCAGCTCCAACAACGGGAACACTAAAAGGAGACCAGATCCAGACTCCCCTCGAGAAGATAGAGCTATTGTCACCAAAATCATCACCATCGGCCTTCAAATGCGCCGGCAATGGCTCTGTAGAATCCGGCGACTGTAGGGTGGAAATAGTTCGGTTTAGCTCGGTTTGGGGTAATTTAGAAGCCAAACCGCTATACATCGGTTTGGAGAAATCCCAAACCGAGCTGAACCACAAAATAGTCCAAGCCGAGCTGAGCTAAACCATCACGGTTTGGCTCGGCTCGGTTTGAACCACGGTCTGATTTTACGGTTTAAACTGTGGCTTAAACTGCGGTTTGGCTGGCCTCTTAGGTTTTAAGCAATTGCGAGTCAAGAAACTAGGTTTCAAAATTATTGAACTGGTAAAAATGAAAATTCAATTACATACTAATCCCATGATTGAATCCGTGATCCAAAACTGTTACGAATTGAAGATGGGTTTCCTGAAACTTCTTTTCCAGATCACAATTCTAAGCGCAAACAGACAGACAAAACAAATGGTATTCAACTAAATTGATTTGGGTTGATTCATCAAATGTCATAGAACTCAAACCCAACCATTAAAATTGAAAATCAATCAATCATTAGAAAAAATTCAGTACCTGTCGTTTTGGATTGCAGAACGTAAAGGGGAATTGGAAGATGGGAGTATATTTGAGAGAATGACAGCATAAAAGAAACCCAAAATGAAAATGGAACCAAATAGAAGCAACAACAGTCCCAAAGAACTCCCTCATTTGCTGCAATCCACTGTGAGACTATCCTTCCCATTTTCTCCGGCGAAGATCAGCGGTTCGCTCAACTATCTCTATGAAAGCAGCGGTGAGCGGTGTGGCCGATTTAGGGAGAGGGCTAGGACAAACTGCGTCAAATAAGGTTTGCAGCGTGGAGAAAAAAGAAAAAGTCTATATATAATAAACGTAAAACGACACAGTATAAGGGTTCTATAGTTCAGCTAGCTCGGCTCCACGGTTCAGCTCAAAACGGTTCGGCTCAGTTTGGCTCGGTTCGGCTTGAAGGGTCAGACCGTGAGCCAAACTGAACCGTGTGGTTTATCAATTTTTGAAACCGAGCTGAACCGCATAAGTTTAAAAACTGAGCTAAACCGCACGGTTTGGCTCAGCTCGGTTCCGAACCGCAGTTTGAGCCGAACCATTTCCACCCCCGGCGACCCCTTCACCGTCGTTGTTCACCGGCAACACCTCGGTGAAAAAAGCGAGCCCTGCAAGATTCGCCTTGCCCAGACGAAGAGAATGGCAGTTTAATCGCCGCCGTCGGATCTCATCTGAGCCGCCTGAAGCCACCGTAATCAGCATGGAATTTCGGCAAGATTTCTGCCTTCCCGGCCATCGCCGCAGCTGCAGGTTGTCGCTCTGAGCCTCGCCACCTGTGATTGCAACAATGGCGCTTCGATTTTGCGCTTTTGCATGGAAGAAAAGCCGCCGACGTCGGATCCCTTCACGATGAGACTCTCACGCACGCGTCTCATGCTCTGGAGAAAATATCTTCTGCTGTTGAGAGTAGATCTGACACGGCTTGTATCCTATCCCTATCTTTTAATCCTCATTAAAATTGAGGCCATTTAACTAACGGCCATTACCTCCATCAAGTATTGAAGCCGGTTAAATGTCAGATTCCGTTAGCCCCGTTATCTCCATTAGAACCCGTTAGTCGGTTCCCCCCATTTTCAGGTGTGCTCTTTCCATTTACGCACTCCGTTTTGCAAATCTACATCGCATGATCATGTATTGTCATATCTTTTGCATGATTATCATGCTAAAAAATTATATGCTAGTTTCGCATGCTAATTCAGTTATCTTTTTAACATAATCACATGCTTAAATTTTGAAACCATGACTATGTGCCTTCGCTAAGTGTTATTACTCTAGAAGTGAACTCCTAAGCATGCTTTATTGCTTATAGCAAATAAGATATGCTAATATGTCATATATATTATGCACTTTATTCTCACTAAATGCAATCATATGACATGAATAAATAAATTAAGATAATTTAACATTACTCTTTAATTATCTAGAAAAAATTACCTAGACTTATTATTATTATACGAATATTGGTAATTGTTTGAATTACATAGTTGATGGCATGACATGCAAATGACTTACAAGCATGACCATATATCTATTTGCATTAAAAATACATGACATATTACGGAAATACATCTATTAAGAGTACATGTTCAAATTGCAAATAGCTACTTTATCATTTCATAAATACCTTCTTAGTACATTTGCTAAGACAAAATTTATGCAAAAATAAAGAAATCAAATCAAAATCACAAAAGAGAAATACTCCCTATCCCGAGACAAGCATCAGGACAAGCATCAGGAATATGGAGTGGGGGCAATAGAGATACATACTTGACATTCTCTACTTATACATTATTATCCTAAGTACGCCCTATACTTGTGTAATTGAAAATCACACTTTAGTATGCTTAATAAATGGATAGCACAAACTTGGTGTGTGCACCACATGCTCACTTTATTGCTTATTAGCGACCCGCTACTAGTTAGTATATTTGTGGAACTAAGGATGATCCATCACACAATCAAGTTGTGAACCTTAAAGGTAGACATAACTGACAAATAGAATTGCGTTAGACTATGATTATTATTTCAAATATAGTTTATTATGACTTTTTTCATTATTGAGATGTGTTATTTAACAAGGTGAATGCCATGTGCTAAGCATGCTTATTTGTTAATAACAAGCGCTATGAAAATCTATTTGAACATGCCATGATTATATCACTCTATAAATTTAGATAAACCATAGTTATGAATTTGCTATGATACATCCTGATTTATTTGCTTCCGCACAAGCGCGAGGATTCTAATTCATGCTTAGCAATTTTCTTAATATACGCAATTATGTCTCTTCAAATATTCAAAATATACCCCCGAAAGTGAAGAATATTTTATACTTGATTCGTGGATTATTGTCTTTCATGTTTTTAGGCACTAGCTGATTCACGCAGTGAATCAATTCTATCTCCCGCAGAGGGACAATTTCATTTCCTACAGAGGGACAAGTTCATATCCCGTGGAGGGACAAGTTCATATCCCGCAGAGGAACAATCTATCTCCCGCAGAAGGACTGT
>JAOWBW010003016.1:0-43906 GCA_026119855.1 Campanula takesimana
TGAACAGAATGGGCAGTTTTGACAGTATGTGGCACCGGGCCTGCTACACCCCCTTTTTACTTTCGTTTATTCTTTTTATCGGTCACACGGGTGATTTGAAAGTTGTAAATTACGTGCTTATTGTTTTTTTATTTCCTTTAAAAAAATTTGTCACTTGTTAGACATCACACTACGCGCACAATTCTTATCAACTGCTCACTATCGAGTCGCACAAGTCCAACCCCAAACCCGTCGAGGCCCGTCCTAGGAAGTTTCAAGCTCCACTCGACCTTGACTCTTCCGAAGCGGTAAACCTCAGCCCGTGGCGTAGTTCACGACTACATGCCGGGGGTGACCTTTAAGCCTCTCTTTAGCCGAGCACAAACCACACAATTCTAGTTAGGGTCTAACACTCCGTAACTCAAGTCGGTTTCCATGTGCCGAGATTTCCCTAAACTAATGTCTTCAAATCATACATGCCACTCGTTGTTTTGGACGAAATAAAACTCCGTCCCCAAGTGGTTATTATGGACGAAAATAAAAATCCGTCCCCGCATGTATGCTTTACTACATTAATTTAGTTTAATCCCGACACATGTAGGATTCACAAGCGTGGTGGAATCCGATGAGTATATGAGACCGCGAGATGGTCTATATACTAGTGTGACGATTCTATTATCTTCTTAGAAACCCTAAAAGGGACCCCGTCCCTCCGACTTATAAAAAAAAAGAGTCATTTTTCTTATGTGGTCGAGTCTTTTTCCTTCGTTTGTGGGTTAATTATTTTACTAAAAATATGTTTGTGGGGCCAACATAAGATCGACCGTGTTCTCTCAATAGGTCCAATGGCTTCCAACGGCAACAACAACAAAGGTGAGAACATCTCCGTGTCCAACGAAAGGCTCTTCAACATAATAAGAGCCATGGGGGAACAAATGGATAGACTTGTCGAGGATGCCCGCCGCAATGATGATTTGTGGCAAGACCGTCTTGATCTCGAGAGGAAAATTCACGAGGAAGAAGTGTCCGAACTTAAGGCTCGTTTGCAAGAGTTCACCGACAACAACGCAAAGGTCCACGGTAAAGCATTCTAAAGTGGCTCATCCCTCAAAAGTTACAAAGGTGCCACCAATGACCGTGTCTATACCCCTCTCAATGGCATGACTGTCACCAAGGCCTATGAAGATCTCAAAGCAAAGGGACAAATTTCTCCTCTCCAAGGGTACAAGCAACCACAACCATTGCGTCGCAACCATGCCCACCACAAGTGGTGTGACTATCACCTATGCAGCGATCACCTCACCGAGGATTGCTTCTCCATCCGCAACATCATCCAAGACTTGATTGACAATGGTGAGTTTACCGTGGTTGAAGAACAACAGTTAGAGAGTGAGAACATGCAAGAACTCATCAAGGAAGGGGCTCAGATTTGAAATAGGGTCTCAACAAAACATCATGCCGCAAGGAAGGCTAAAACGACAATGGGGACTACAACAACAATCTCCGTTTCTCTTTCTCTACCTAGAAATAGGATATATAAAAAAAAAAAAGAAAGAGTCAAAAGTCCTATTAAGTGTGCATTAAAGTTTTCTTTCGTCCCACTTGTGTGAATGTTCGAGTCAATTATCAAATTAAAGTCGTTCTTGTCCTCATACACTCTTCCAAGTTGTTCAATTTAATTCTTGGCAAAATGATGAAAAAATGTCTAAACACGTTTTAGAACGAAGGCCATCGCTTGAATGCCTAGGGGCTAAACATCGACGATGACATCAACAACGAAGACATCAACAATGACGAAATCAAGACAAAGAAAGGTGGAGCAACAATCATGAAGCAAAGTTTTCAAAAGGGGATAAAAAAAAAAAAGGAAAAAAGAAAGCTCGCTAGGTTGAAATCCTCAAATCAACCTAGGCAAAAGTTAGAGCACAAAAAAAAAAAAAAAAAAAAAAAAAATCCCCCTCAATCAAAGGAATACAAGATCAACATCATTCCACCGATGAAGGACGAAGCAACAACCATCACGGCGAATGGAGAATCCACAAGAACTACTGTGACCTGAGCCTCTACACTGGAGGAACGTAGGCAACCTTCGGCTCCGGTCTCATGCGAGAAAGAAGATATGTTTAGCCCTAGCGCGTTATGGTGATCGACCTTCCTCTCGAACTTGTCATGACATCTTTGTACGATTCATTTGTCAATGAATTAATCACCAAAAGATTAAACAACTTTCTTAGATTTGGAATCGCTTTCCGTTCCTTGTCGAGTCTAGGGGTTTCTCTTCTTTTTGCGATACTCCCAGTTTCTTGCAATCAAACTGGGGCTTTCTTTCTCTTCTCTCTTAATGACTTACTTGCCTTCGTGAGTCATTCAAAAAATATACATACATGAAGTCAATACTAGGGACACTTCCCTAGTCGAGTCAATGTCACTCATATTTAGTGACAAGAGGTCTTCACCGCAAAATCACATGTCATATCTCCTCAGCCATAGTCAATGCACACTTCCTCATTAATCGAGTAAAAAAAAGAAGACGCAAAAGAGATGCCCGCTAGATTGAAAACCCGAAAGGGTGGTCTAGGCAAAAAACATGGTGCGTCATAAAAAAAAATGAGAGTGAGAGAGAGAAGGGAAAGAGAAATGGAGATCTCCGGCCTCTAAGGAAGACAAATGCACAAGCTCTACATTGGATCTCCTCAACAAATCAATTCCCCACCGAGTCAACTTTGGGATTGCAAAAGGCTCGACAAGATATGGCACCATCAAAGGTTGTCTTGGGTTATCGGCATCATTCTCCAGCAGTGTGCATTTTTGGGTTCATGAAAAGAAGGCCCGTGGTAACCAAAATCCATCTGAGAACGAGCCCATCATAAAAGGGCACGAGGTTGCACAAATAATCCCTAGCTAGTCAATTGGCTTGGGCAGCAAATAGAAACAACATGTGTCTCAGTTTTAAAAGCTTCTGCAAGTATGTGCTTCTAAAGTACGCCGAAAGGCTCCCGAGAAATGGAGTAGCTCTTTCCATGTCCTCTCATGTTTGTTCTCTCGCACGAGGATGAGTCACTCTTGCTTTGCTCAACAAATGGTGACGCCCTAGGGGCTATGTGAATCAAGAACAAGGGCTTCTTTTGCTTCATTTGACAATCAATAAGCCCTAGGGGCTATGCTCGAGAAAGATGTGTGAGACTATCCTCAAAGTCTCTCAAAAGGGATGTCAAAAAGCCCTCTTGTCATGTGTGTCCGTACTCGTTCCCCCAATCAAGGATGGACCTTTCTCGCAATCAATGATAGCACTTTAGGGGCTACGGTCAAGTCTTAAAGGCTCACTCGGCAAGAAACAATTCACTTCAATGTCCCCAACAACATTTGAAGCTTTATACCGAAAGGTCTCAAGGGCTTCGCAATCTACAATCTTTTGGGCTACGGCATTACAGTGATACAAACAAAGGGCAATATTGGGGCTTCGCAATTAACAAGCTTTTGGACAGTGGTACCCGAGCAATGCAATTTGGGAGTCGTCTTATGGCTCCATGAAAGGGATCAAAATTCAATGGTCCCTCAACACTTCCAGTCAAAAGGCCTCTTGGTTTTAAATGAAGGCTCCGATGATATGAATGAATTTGATGATTCTTGTTAGAACTCACAGCGAGATTCTGAAGGAAGTCTTAGAGAAAAGGAAAAAGATTCAATATGCTAGACTCACCCGGCTGAGTTATGGCGGGCAATGCCAATATGTTAACTCTAGAGACAGAGTTACGGCCAATCCCAATGTTTCTGCAATACAGCATCCCCTTCTCCAAGATCAAAAGCACAAGCTGCATTCGAAGATCCGCCGTCGGTTCAACTCAAGAAGACTCGAGCAAACATACCGTTCGAGACTTTATCACACCAAGACCTTATCATCTGCAACAACATCACCATCTCCCACGAGACGTCTCCCGAAGACCATACTACATTTGGGTATCAACCACAAAAAGGGCCATCCATCTACAAGTAAGAGAAAGAAGGAGATCGCCTTCAAGAGTTCTACCCAATGGTGCATCTGCTCTCAATACAATGCCAAGATAAGTTGGAGCTTCACACCGAAAGGTCTCCACATCCCGCCATCTATAAACTTGATAAGCCCATAACATTTGGGGCTTAGCAATCTCTCATAGATTGGTATCAATGATCTTCTCTTGGGGCTTGCCCACGTCGACAGCAAAAGACAGTTTATTTGAATGGGCTAAGAGTTGATTCATCTTGGGGCTTCATAAGCCACTCAAAGTTCAGCATTCGAGGGGCTTTACAGTCAGGAACCCCTTGGCATCTCGACATTAATAGTCCTTTTGAAGCCCCATAAACGACAAATCTCTTGGGGCTAGACATCAATTTCGTTGGACACCACGGCAACGACGACAACATTCAAGCGAGGCAATCTGGACTTCGATCGAACATGACTTGATCATGGGTTGGCTTTACAAACACATAATGGTTAAAATGGTTCACCCACGAATTTAAAAAAAAAAAAAAAAAGAAAGAGATTTTTCTTTTTCTTTTTCTCCTTCTATGTGCAAAAGTATGTGCTTTATTTTGCCTTGCTCCTAGCATTCCTCCCTCAGCATTCTCCATCATCCTTGAACTACGCTGGTCTGATTCTCTTAAAGGGATACGTAGGCAGCCTTTTGGCACGACCAACCCATCATCCAGAATACCATCTCGCCAACACTCCATCAAAGGCAAGAACAATTCATCATCACCAACATCATCATTCTCCATCCAAAGCATGGACATTCTTCATCAAAAGCATCAACATCCTTCAGCAATCCATCTCCAATCAAGCGGCAATGGTAAGTGAAGGTATGAACATCATTAATCTCAAGCAATCTCCGCTTTCAAAAATCACTTCACACACAGAATCACTTTACTTCTCTCTCATACAAACTGCTTTCAAATCACATCACACCACAAGCACTATTTCCCTCATAACTGCCATTTCACATCCCATACATGTCAAAACATATACCTGCAAAGCACACACATAACAGGTACCACCACGAAGTCAACAGCATCTGCTACTCAAGGCACTTCATCCCCAGCAGAAAATGGTCCACAGTCAACCATGCCCGCATCCCCATGATAAAGTCAACAGCAACTGCAGCTCTAGACAGCAATTTGGTCCACGGTGATCCCGCAATTAGCAAACGGATCCCGCTTCAGCAAACGGATCCCACCTTCAGCAAACGGATCCCGCATCAGCAAACGGGTCCTGCATCAGCAAACGGGTCCCGCATTCAGCAAACGGATCCCGCATCAGCAAACGGATCCCGCACCAGCAAACGGATCCCGCCATCAGCAAACGGATCCCGCATTTAGCAAACGGATCCCGCATCAGCAAACGGATCCCGCTTCAGCAAACGGATCCCGCTTCAGCAAACGGATCCCGCATCAGCAAACGGATCCCGCTTCAGCAAACGGATCCCATATCAGCAAACGGATCCCGCTTCTGCAAACGGATCCCGCATCAGCAAAACGGATCCCGCCATATCCTTTCTATATCAATAAAGCCGCTCACACAGGGAACGCACCCCTATCCTTCGCAAATTTCAAATTCATGCTTTATCGAGTCTTTGATTTCTCTTGTCGATGTCCTCGGCGGTTGTCTTTCTTTCATCGACGCGTTTTGATTTGCAATCTACGTCGCCGAGGGGCTCTGTAGACACCCCGCCTTGGACCTCTCATGTCCCGATTGCATACACATTCTTTGTCTTCCTCTTTTCTGTTAAGTTTTGTTACTTTTCGTTAACTTTCGTTACTTTCCGTTAAGTTCCTGACTTACTCCGTTAGTCTTGGATTTGACCAAGTGGCAAAGTCAACCTTGAGTCTTTGTTTCATTTATTTTCGTTGACTTTCGTGATGTTCGTTAAGTTTTTGGACTAATTCCGTTAGTTTTGGGGCTTAACTGAATAACGGGGTTAACATTTGGGCTAAAATATGAATTTCCTGAAGCTGGGATGCGAACGCCTTTGCCCTCCTTTGTGGAAGGCGTGTTCCTCACATAGGGGGGGTGGGAAGCGCGCGCTTCCCGCTTCCTGAATCTCAGATTTGGCCAAATTTCCCTCATTTTCTGATTTGTAACCCCCAAGGCCATTATGCCTTGGCTTGATCCGGGGAAGGGCCATCTTTGTGACCAAAAACACTTTCCTAACACCTATAAATACCTCTTCATTCCACCATGGAAAAGAGAGGAATAATTCTTGAGTAAAAAACACTCTAAACACACAAAAGTCCATTTTCAAAGGTAGTCATTATACACAAAGTTTGGTCCTTCCTCTTGCAAACACAAGGTACAATGTCCATCTTCTTCTTCTAAATTCTTGTTTTATCTTATATTCTCTCTTTATCACTTCTTAAACAAAAAACCTTTTAAATTACTTTCTTCATCTCTAATGTGTATGCAATCTCTATAAAAAGGGATACAACCAGAAGAGCACTTCACTATTGAAGTTTGGTCAAGGTTACATCCCAACATTTTAATTCCACTTTAATTTACATTCTCATTTCTTAATGTAATTATCTAGCAATAATTCGACATGTAATCTTTAGTATAAATCAATAAATAAACAATTCTCCTTTATTTTTCCTCTATAAATTTCCCCTTTCTTTTCATTATAATTGTTAGCACATTTCTCTTATCATTAAACTGAAGGACATTTAGCATTAGAACACCAAAAGTAGCAAGACCCGCGTAAGCGGGCGGAGTGGGTGTTTAAGTACTTCCCACTCCGTCACCTAACCCCCGAACCCATCTTTTCCCGAATCTCTGGTTTTGTATATAAAATTGGCTCTTTTTAGGTTTTTCTTATGTTCCTCTAAAACATAGGTGGCGACTCTTAAAATCATGTAGACATCCTAGGTTAATTCACCGCTCTAGCCAAGCCGTGGTTCCCCGGGGTATCTACAACCGGGCATCCCAGTAAAGTGTGGTAACTGGCTCAACAAACCCGGCTTTAATTCAAATGTAACCCCAGTAGGCAGAGCAGGAAATTTGACTGCATGAGGTTGCTCGCTCCAATTCGGGGCAGTTCTCTCCCTCAGTGTCTCTGGTACCTTGTTGTCCCCCATCTTTTCTGTTAACAAGGTTGCTTTGTATTTCCTGTTTTGTTTCAATCCCTTCCTGAGAGATCTTTCGATTTCTGGGTCAAGACTTACAAGAAAATTGTTAGAACGGGTGTGGACCAAACAAGGTACCACACTAAAAACAAATAAAAAAATAAAAAATAAATAAAAAGAAAACTAAACTAACTAAGAACAATAATAAAAATAAGAAACGTAAACAAATAAACACCGTTCCCCGGCAACGGCGCCAAAATTTGATAGACTAAATCACACACCTACAAATTAAACTTGGACTGTGTTCTAAAAATATGTAGCTACGATAAGTCCATGATCGATCCACGAAGAACGGCTATTTGTTTACGTAATTGTCACTTGACAAGATTGGGGAAAATTATAATTATTAAATCCTAAAACAAAGTTAAACTAATTATGAGCAATAACAATAATTAAGAAACACTTTAGATTTGATTCCGTCCCCACCTAATTATTCAATTATAATTGATATCTCTTTTCACTTTTTACCCTATTGACTTGAACACGAGATCTATTTCAATCTCTGTTTCTTCTTTCAGAATTGTTACTAGCAGTGGCGCACTCACTAGAAACCCTAATTAATAAATCAATCTAACTGGCACAGTCTAGATCGCAGAATTAATTGATGAACGATTTAAGAAACTAAGATAAAAAACGATTTCTACAATTATTTCATATAGATAATCGTCTAATTTTACCCACTTCACAATTTACCATGGAACATGCATAAACTATGAAGATGCTACTTATGAATTTCTACACTGGCATAGTAAATAGAAAATTCTAGCATAAATTAATCACAAGGATAAACATGTTGATCAAGTCTGTAAACCCTAGCAATCAATTTAAATTTAGCACAAGCAAAATTATGAATATGAATAAAATTATGAAAAGAAAAATACCTCAAATTAATAAAAAGAGGTTCAAGAATTCAAACCCAAAACTTCGATTTAGTTCTTCATCTAAAGCCTTGAAATCCCCATGGAAGAAAAATAAAACCTAGATCTAAAATATTGTAAAAGTCTACCCTCACATAATGATTGTACTTGATTTAAATACCCTAGACAACTCCTCAATGAATAAGGAAAAGAAAAAGGGAATAAAGGGAAAAAGAAATAACAAAAACTGCTAACAATCCCGTCTGTAGCTCGGCTGGGGCCTGAAATCCGAGTCTGTGCACGGCTCGTGCAAATATGCACGGCTCGTGTATATTTGCACGACTCGTGTAAGTATTTCACCTTTCTGACTCGTGTTCTGCACTCGTGTAGAATGAGTTTGCACAACTCGTGCAAATATGCACAAAATCTGGTTTCGAGCTTTTCTTCAATTTTCTGAAGTAGTCTTTATTCCGTCCCCATGGTTGACTTTGATTGCACTTGTACCTTGACTTTTCTTGACTTTTTGGAACAAACTTTGAAGCTCAAAAATAATAAATTCCGATAAATATAAAAAGACTAAAATACCCCCCGATTACAATAAAGCCCAATATACATTTTTATCCCAAAATTACATAAAACTAATCTAAATTACATAAAAATCATCATTTAAGCTTACGAAAACATAGGAAATAAATACTCCCTCCGTCCCAAAACACCTTGCACATATTTCTTTTTTGGGTGTCCCATTGGTAAGTACCCTTTCCTAAAATGTTCAAAATATATTGTTTTTCAATTCTCTCTATCCCACTTGTCATACTCACACACCTACTTTTGGGCCCCACTTGTAAATCCCACTCAACTTATCACACTCACAACCTCTTTTCCACTCACAATATTTTTGAATATATATACTTATTCCTTAATTCCCGTGCATCCTTAAAAGTGTCCAAAGTGTTTTGGGGCGGAGGGAGTGGTATAAATCTTTCCCATCAAAATTGTTCAATATTCTCTACGTGATTCTCATAAACACCTTCTATGTGTGGAGAATTTTGATTTGCTTTTTGGCTCCACACTTTTAGCCGCCAAAAGAGGACCTTCCAAATTTTTTCTCTTTTACATGTGAACTAACTGACCCATCTTCCTTATCTCCTTCTGCCAATTCCACCGGATATAGAGATGAGATCACCTGTACCACTTCTATGTACCACTTTGTGTACCATTGGTGATCTGACGGCTATTATCATTGATGATAAAATCTTAATAGCAACTTAATTAACTTATAATCGTTGGATCACTAGTAGTACACCAAGTGGTACACAAATGTGGTACAAATGATTTCGTCTCAATCCCGTGATGAAACTATTGTACCGCTCTCTTTAATCGCCACATTTCAGATAGAGTTTCATCATACGGCTAAAAAATCATGCCAGAGTTTACTTCATTTTCCTTAGGCCAAAATATGTTTAGCCTCCCAAAGTATCCACCCATTCCTACTTTGCCACCCAAACCCCAAAGTGACCCTCTAATTTGCCATTTGTCCCAGTTTGACCTATGACCCCCTATGACCCCTAACGGCGTTAGAAAATTAACGAGAAATGGTCGTGTGCATGTCACATGAGGGGTATTTTGGACATTTTTCTTTGAAAAGAGAAGGACAAAAATGTCAATTTGTTATTATGGTGGCAATTGCTTTCTCCACCCAGCCTCACCAGTCAATAACCACCACCACCATCACCACCACCATTTCTCCCAGAATCCGGCAACCACCATCACCCATTTCCGACAGCAACCACCGCCCATTTTCGACAGTCACGAGATTCCGGCAACCGCCACCACCTATATTCCTTTAAAATCACTATTTTTACCAAATTAAAGAACAATCTGGAAACACAAATCACAATAGATTCTCCCAAAATAACAAACAATTCAAAAATCCAGTTAATCTATACCAAAATGAAGATTCAACTTCAAAAACCCACCACACAATTTTCTGCAAACATCATCGCCTTTCCCCATGATTGCCGGCTTTCCAAGTTGAAATTTCAATCTTTGAAGGTACGACAATGGCGGCCTTTTGAAGCCTGCAAATCGGAAATCGGAAATCAGTCTCGAAAAGATTAATGGGGATTTTACACAACGGGTTATATTCAGATCTGGGGTGGGGGTTACAATTTCGTGGGGAATTTCTGACGCTGTTGACGGAAAAGAAGCAGTTGGGAGCGGAGCCCCAACGATCCATCAATTGTTGTCGTCTCTCGCACACGCCATCAACCCACTCATCGGAGATCCCTTCCAAAGTTTCCAGCTGCTGTAGACAAAGTTTTGAAGAGAGAGGGATGGGTGTCATGGACGCGTCAGTGTCGGCAATGGGTGGCGAAGGGCCTCCCGTCAATGAGGATGGGGATTATGCGAAGAATAAGGAAGAGAAGGGGATTTTTTGTTTCTAATTTCTGAAATTCAATTTAGGTTAGGGACATTTACAAAAGTGGGTTTGTAGTTCAATATTTTACAAAAGGGGGTTTGTAGTTCAATAATAACAAATTGACATTTTTGTCCATCTCTTATAAAAGAAAAATGTCCAAAATACCCCTCATGTGACATGCACATGACCATTTATCGTTAATTTTCTAACGCCGTTAGGGGTCATAGGTCAAACTGGGACAAATGGCAAATAAGAGGGTCACTTTGGGACAAAATTGGGTTTGGGTGGCAAAGTGGGAATGGGTGGATACTTTGGGGGGCTAAACATGTTTTGGCCTTTTCCTTAGGCCAAGTCCAACGGAGCACTAAAATCCATCATATCTTTGGCGCAATTAAGTACTCCAATGATGCGCTATTGACATCTTAAAAAATGACGCAGACAATTTTTTGCTTCTAATTTGACGCAGCTGCAAAGCTGTGCTATAGGTTTTTTTTCCCCTTCTAATATATACTAGTGAGTAACCCGTCGAAATTCGACGGGAATAATAAGGCTAATTATTTAAGAAAAACTGATGCAAGACATTTTCTAACTGAGATAGTGGTACAAACTTAAATATGTGATACCATACCAGTCCTAATCTCAAATAATATTCAACAATAGTAGATCCACCATTAGTAGTAGGAGACACAATTACATGTAGTCAATCACACAAAATCCATCCACTTCAGCCACTTGAAACCAATCATACAAAAATCCATCCACTTCAGCCACTTGAAACCGCGGTCACTCTTCAAGAATTTTAGTTTCTAGAACCTTTGACTTCTTCCTACCCTCAACTGATTCTGAGAAATCATCCATGAGACAATGCCTTCACAGCCAAATGAACTTAGTTAGCACAATATTGTCCTTGTTCTCTTTAATTGGTGCAACATACAACTCATCTACACTTTTTTTCTTTGTAAGTTAGATTAAGTCCTCCTTGATTCTCACAGTAATGAGAAATGATTCTCTATTCTGTTGTAAATTTACTAACTGTAAGCGGGTCGAGATTATACTGGTTTTCAGTTGATGAGACAATGCATCATCGTATTGCTTAAGCATTTATTAGTTTACAACGCATTATGTACAAATATAAAACAAACAAATTATAGTGACTACCACCAATATACAAAACAGACAAATACAAAACATTTATTAGTAACCTGTCGAGTATCGACAGGGCATACTAATACTGATTAATATTTTTTTGCTGAAGATAAGTAGTTATTTAAAATACATGTAAAATTAAATAATAAATTGTAATTTTGTCCCACTATCTTTGTTGCTTGAGTTCTTTCCTCAACTAAATCGTAATTTTGCCCCCAAATTAAATACCCCTCTGTCCTTAAATGAGTATCCATTTTTAAGAAATTGTTGTCTCAAAATGAGTGTTCATTTTGATCATAACTTTACCCCTAAATGTTTTTTTCTGATTTTTTTTCACTGGTCTCTTATACCTTCAAAAACTAAATGTTTGTAAAAAGGACTACAAGATTATATATGAATTTTTCCATCAAAGTGTACAAAAACTTATGTCCCTTAAATTAAAATTTGAACACTCATCTAGGGACATAAGTAGTAATAAACTGGAATTTTATTGTGTGTTATCGCGACATGCAATTTCACGTGTATTTGGAAAAAAAAAAACTGTTTATTTTCAAATTTACTGGGATTTAAAAAAAAAGAGATTTGAAATTTACTTAGTTCTGACATGATTTTTGAATAAAAAAAATCTACAAAAACTTCAAATTTACTGAGATTTGAATTATTTTGTGACACATGAAATTTCACATCATAATTTGTGTGCTACACCATTGAAATGGTATATTACTCTGGTTTATATTTATAAGTTTAGCCTAAATTGAGACAGTTGGATGGCTCTAAACATGGCCAACCCGGACCCATGTTGACCCGTGAAACCGAACCCGGATTAGACCCGGAAAAACCGTACCAGTGACCCGTAAGAACCAATATCTATGATGTACGCGGTTTAGTTCCAGTTCCCCCTTTTTAAAATTCGTGACCTGGTGGTTGTTACCCATGAAACCGTACCTGTATCTATGTGGACTTGTGTCAAAACCATATCAGACCCGCATTAAAACCAGTCAGATTTTTTAAAATTTGTCCATTTATGTAAATTTTCTAACATAATATGTTAAAATTGTAACATTTTATTGATTTCAACAAAAAACTGTTACTTTTTAAACAAATTCTATTAATTTTTAAACAAATTTGTTAGGTTTTTAACAATATCTTTTAAAAATTTGACAGTTAAATTTGGAAAAAGAAGAAGAAGAAGAAGAAGAAGAAGAAGAAGAAGAAGAAAAAGAAGAAGAAGAAGAAGAAGGACCCATCTGGACCCGTGGACACGAAACTATATGACCCGTACCCATACACATAAATGCACTCGTGCATACTGCGTTTCGGGTTCGATTTCCCCTTTTTTGACCCATACCCATATCTGAATTTGGTCATGTCTAGATGACTCTATAATTTTGCTACTAATTTATTTAATATTCAAATCGTAATATTCAAATTAGATATAAATAATCTGTTTTTCTAACGTGCCCTAAGGGAACATGTGAAGCAATTTAAATAAGGAAATCAATGTGTTTATTAAACTTACTTTAACTTATTCATTTCCACAATTATAGAAATATATATTTTATATATTTAAAATTATATATTTATAGAAGCATATAAATATGTTAATTTCTTTATTTAAATCGCTTAACATGTGCCCTTAGGACACACGTTAGAAAAATCGATAAATAATAATGTGTATAGGTCATGGTTTAGTCACCTTTTCTTGGACATAATACGGCATGTCAAACCGGCACCCTTACCCGGCCCTACATAGATTTGGACCCAAAGTCTCGTAAATAATCTTTTCATTGTCTTATACTCCCTCCGTCCTATTTAAAATTACAAACTTTGTCATTTTGGTTGCCCATAGAAATTGCAAAATCTAAAGATAATTTTTTTTACTCACTTGCATGCTAACATCAACTAGCACACTAACTATTCTATACCCCACTTTCTTTCTCCTACCAACTATCTTTACTCACAACACATCACATTTTTCACTTTTTCCTTAATTTTTGTGTAAAAACCTATAGTGCAATTTCAAATGGGATGGAGTGAGTAGTACTAATGTACATATTATTAATATAAGCAAAAACATTATGATTGCTAAGGATGTTTAAGTTCAAAATTAATCTTATCTTATCTAAACCTCTAAATTAGGTAATGTTTTTAGCTCAAATTTCACACGAATTTAATATTTGACAGTTTTATTCTTTAAAAATACCTAATTCATAGAAAATGAATAAATTTCAAAAAAAATAAAATAGATGGCTCTCACTCTCTCTCTCTCTCTCTCTCTCTCTATATATATATATATATAATTCATTTTGTAAGTAATTAATATAAAAATAAATTATGATAGCTTGTGTCGATCAAAGACTTCAAAATCAGGATACATTTTGAGCTCAAATCTTGATACAATCTTAGTATAGAGTTAACTTTACCCTTGATTCCAAAATTGTAAGGGGATTTGTCTTCGGAATGGATTTTTCTCACAAGCTGTGAAAAACTAAAATGTATCGACTTTCAATCAAAAAATTTGTTTTTTTGTTAAAGTATAACTAACAAATGCACATTACTATTATTCAAAAATAAAATTTATTAAAATATACTCTCTCCGCCACCACAATAAGTGTTTTTTTTTTCCTTTTTTTTTTTTTTTTTTTTTTTTCTGTCTTAGAGTAAGTGTCTCTTTCTTAAAATGACAAAAATATCTTTACTATTTCCTCACTCATTTTCTCTTCTACCTCACTTTTTATACTCACAACACTTATATCACTTCCACAATTTTTAAATATCCGTACAAATAGAAAAGTGAACACTTGCTCTGAGACAAAGAGAATATTGTTTACGTACAAAATATAGATCGTGTTTTTTTATCCATCTTTGTCTTATTGCATATGGATAAAACTTTCACTTGTTCTTTTTATAAGTATCGAGAATCATGCATATGAATATTACTTGAATCAATAACTATCTTTTAATAGAAAAAAATACAAAGATGTTTTTTAAGGCACTTTTGAAACAATCAAACAAAAAGGATGTTAAAGTTATAGTTTTATCTTCTCTTATCTAAACATCTAATTTGGTACTGTTATTAGTTCAACTTTCACACTAATTTGAAATTTTACAATTTTATTACTAAAAGACCTAATTCATAGAAAATGAATAAAATTGGATAAAAATTAGATGGCTCATTATTTATATAAATATCATTTTGTAAGTAAAAAATAATATAAAAACAAATTATAATGGCTTGAGTCAATCAAAGACTTCAAAATTAAGATAAATTTTGGGCTCAAATCTTAATAAAATAATAGTATAGAGTTAACACTTTATTATATACTCCCTCCGTCCCAATTTAAGAGTCAAAAATTTCCTAAAAGGGCGTCCTAACTTAAGAGTCAAAATCCAAAAATAGAAAATGGGTCCTACATGTCATACTCACAACAATTATCCACTAACTCTTCTCTACCCCACTTTCTATCTCCTACTTAACTATCAACACTCACAACACATCACCTTTTCCTTAATTCTTGAACCCAAAAGTTTTTTGACTCTTAAGTTGGGACGGAGGGAGTAGATTTATATAAAGTACACTCTTCGGTCCAAAACTGTAAGAAGATTGTCTTCCAAATGGATTTTATCTCAAAATCTGTGTAAAAAGTGTCTACTTTCTAATTCAATTTTTTTTTGTTAAAGTAACAAATGCACATTCTTATTAAAAAATAAAATTTACTAAAAAATATTGTTTACATCCCAAAATATATATTGTCTTTCTTTTTTATCCATATTTATTTTATTAAATATGAATAAAACTTTCACTTGTTCTGTTTCAGTTAAATCGGGAATCAGACGTTATTTGCACCTTGCACTTAATCTAAACATGCAAATCCCACATTCTTTGTTAAAAAAAAAATAAAAAAATAAATACCATTCACAAACTCAAAAGATGGAGCCGTCTAAAACTGAAACATGTAGTTTAGAATTCTAACCTTCAATTCACATACAATTGAAAATTTCTAGTATTCAAGCCACATAAATTGAGTGATTTGCATAATCATAGGCATGCATTTTAACATAGCACCACCTACACAATTGAAAATTTCTAGTATTTAATGCAAATTAATCAGAATTTAAATTCATGGTAAACTTTCGAACCTTCAGAACCTTCACATACAGTATCCACAAGCAAAGTAGAGAACTAAAATCTATATATGGAGTCGCAAGGAATTAACCCCAAAATATAAATAGCCCAGCTGATTGATTTTATTGCCTCACCAAGGATGTCTCGCATTTACCTTCACAACTAATGAAGCTCAATATTAATTATTCTCACTGTTTATGGATGGTGACTGCTCTTCTTCTAAGATAGTTATGCAAGGATGCATGGTTCCCCTCACAACTAATGCATAGGGCTGCTCGATGAATTTATCTTCTTCACATCGAGAACTTATGCAACACATTAAAATATTTAGAATTGAAATAGACTGCTAATATGCTAACAAAAAAAAAATATACACCCTCCGTCCCGCTTAAGTCAAATCATCTGGTGAGATAAAACGTTCATTGAATGTGTCCTATTAAAATTGCATATCAATCATTGATCAACCAAATAGGAGCAAAAATAAATAGGTTAGATAAAGATTGTTGTACCAAATAAATTGGTAGAACAAAGAAAGGGTAAGAAAATAATAACTCACCTTAAGTTGTACTCCCTCGGTCCCTAAATGAGTGTCCATTTTCTGGAATTTTTTGTCCTAAAATGAGTGTCCATTTTGATCCTAACTTTGTCCCTAAATGTTTTTTATTTTCAATTTTTTTTTCATCTATCTCTTTATACTTGCAAAAACTAAATGTTTGTAAAGAGAATTACAAGATTATATATGAATTTTGCCACCAAATTATACGAAAAGTTATGTCCCTTAAAATGAAATTTGGACACTCATTTAAGGACAGAAGTAGTAAGATATTTCCCCACCATGATTTGACTTTTAGAATACCCATGAATGCTAACCAAATCATGCACATTCTTACCTGTGCTAGATTGCACACCTGCAAAAATGACGTAAGGGGTGTTTAGTCGTTAGTGCTTGCTATAAAATAGATATTAATTGAATTACTAACACCAACCAAAAACATAAAAAAAAAATCCAGGGGAGAGTAATGGAAAGTATCTTTCTTGAAGCAAAATTTTGGGAAAGAGGGTTTTTAAAAAGTAAGTGTGAAAGGCTATGAAACAGCATTATGATTATGATTTATGTAGATTTTAGTAAATAAGATTATGGTAGGGATTAACTTAAATATAGGGCTTTTGAAAAAGAACTTAAATTTAAGAAATACATAAGGCTGATAAAATCGGCTTCCTAAAATAAATCGAAAAATAAATAAATTTGTGTTTAAATTAGGATAAAAATAAATATTTAAATCATTTCCTTATGTAAGACTTTCTTTTATTGCAGATTCAAATAATTTTTAAACTTATGCCTAAATTAGGATAAGAACTAATATTCAAATCACTCTTTAAATGAGATTTCTATACGTTACTGATAGGAAAAGATATTTTGATTGAAATTTGAAAATTTAAATTTGAAATTGGAATCTGGTTGTATAATAATAATTCAAGATAGCTAAGAAAAGAAATCAAATATTAGTAAAATTTAGAGTTATTAATTACTGATTAATGAAATTCAAAAATTTAAATTTCAAATTCAAATCCGGATGTATAATAATAATTTGAGACAACCAAGAAAGAAATTGAATATATTTAAATTTTAAAAATCTGATTAGTTTTTTTTTTTTTAGTAATCATCAAAATGTCATAGCGAATTGAATGGTGCCACGTAGAATTCCAAGTCACTATTCCACGTGGCGGGCTGAGATGCCTTGAAATGTTCCTGCTTTTATATATTATATAGATGGACTTTATGTTTCAAAATAAGTACTCCCTCCGTCCCAATTTAAAGTTCTTATTTTGACTTTGCACATAGATTAAGAAAAAGTATATTTTGTGAGTATGAAAAGTAAATTAAGAAAGAGAAAGTGGGTATAGAGTTTTTGTCGTGAGTATGACAAGAGGGAGTAACTTTTATTTTATACTTTTTTTATTTCAAAAAAATAAATATTATATACTTCCTTCCGTTTTAAAATACATAATTTTTACCATATACTTTTTCTACCCAAAACTTCTACTGCTTGTACATTGCTTGTACAATCATAAAATACACTAATTACTAGAAAACATATTAAATAAAATGCAATAACAAAGAATATTCTATAAATATGTTTTTTTGGTGCAAGATTTGAAGCATTATTGTTGGAGATGATAGTTTTCATTTGGTACAAATTTTGCACCATTTTCGAGAAATAGTGTAATTTCTGCACCAAAGCATTGGAAATGATCTTAGGGACCTTTACCTAAGACATTTGAAGTACACAGGGATGCGTCAGAGCCGAAGCCAAAATGGATCTGAAATCGTGAAAAAGTTTTTCCAACCAACCAGATAAAAGAAGAGATTGGGCCTCAGATGTCTGGCTTAGGATATAGATCATGAGCGATACGGAAATGGATCGAGGCCCCAGAACGCTCAAAGGCGGGGACACAAGAGTTGTCTTCCATTTGGATCTCAGCGATGTCCTCATCTAACCCAGTCAAGTCGTCCCAATCATCATTGTAAGGATCTGATCTTACCTGCTAAAGCCACAATATAGCTCTTTTTGAAAATTGAATGGACCTTTCCTTATCTACCACAAAATCCGAACCATCAATCTGCAAATTGACGAAAATGTCACTTGAAAAGTCATTTGCATGACACATGACTATAATTACATAAAAATCCTTAAAAATTTTATTTCTACATAAGTTTAATATAAGTTGTAGTTGTAAATATGAGAAATCTAAATTGCAAAAATAACTGAAAAATAAGTTAGCGAACTGCAATTTACCCAATAATAAAGATAGTCGTATGGAAAAATTGATTTAGAATAGTAGCAATGTGAAAAATATCAAAAATAAAATAAAATAAAATGACTGAAGTTGTCGGTTGGTGTGTATGTATAGTGACATTTGTGTGAGGCATTGTATAGAAAATAAGTATGGAATTGGAGACCACTCATTGGTCATATATATTTCATGTGGTTGCCATTCATACTTATCAAAGCTTTACCACTTGCAATATGGTCATTAGCTACGTACAGAAACAGTGTTAATTTTATATTAATTAAATCATCATTTTGTGGTTCGTAATAAGCGTCGAGAATTGTTAGTTATAGTCCCCCCGTACTAAAATAATCTTTACATTTTTTTTATCCTTACTATGAAAGAATTTTGAGCAATAATTTTAAGCTGATTTAGCTATATAAATTAAAATCTAAAACTTGTAATTGATCGACCATCAACAGTGCTATCAATAACAAATTTTAAATTTTTATTAGAATAACTAAATCAACCTAAAGTTAATACTCAAAGTTCGTTTATAGTAACGGTGAAAAAAATGTGAAGATTATTGTAGGACGGAGGGAGATTCAACTATATTTTATGAACAATTAATTTCATATCGTTAAAGTAATGTGGAAGTGCTTGATTTGATTTGTTAGGTTGGATACTATTGCAATGTCACGGAACCCGTCAAATAGTATCCATCATCCGTCAATGTGCTACAAATGATTATTAGCTTCTTATTATTTTCATTAGTTATTCTCATTTAGTTAGCTTGGCAAATTAGCTATAAATACTTAGGAGTAAAATACTTAGGAACTTGTTCGAAAACAATAGAATAATATTCTCACCATCTTAAAAAATTAGACTCAATTACTTTCTAGTGTTCAACTCGAGTGAGCTTAACTAATAATACATGTCAATTTAATTATTTTAATAAATGTCTAGAACTGTTTTAATAGTATTTTTATTGCTATATCTATAATAATAAATTTCAAAATTTTATTGGAGTCATTATGTTTTTCAAATTTTTAATTAAAGTGTAATTAAATTTATTATTTAAAGAGAACATTAAGCTAACTTTTTTGAAACTAACCAATATATTAATCCATCTGTCCCAGAAAGATAGTCACATTTTTTATTTTTTATGGTCAACATAAATGAACTTTGACTAAACATTGATGTCGATCTAATCATTCTAGTGAAATTCTAAAAATTGTAATCGACACATCATTAAGTGATATATCAATAACAATTTTTAAAATTTCATTGTGATCATTAGATTGACACCAATGCTTGTTCAAAATTCATTTAAGTTGACCATAAAAAATCAAAATGAAACTATCTTTCCGGGCAGAGGGAGTATGATGGTAATAATTCCTTAAGAGAGATTTGGTTCTAGATTCAAGCCTCACATTATGTATTAACTCATAAAAGTGAAATGCTACTACTCCTTATAAAAGTCGTAGAGGATAGTTGAAAGAACAGCATGTTGAAGTGTATACCCTCAAAGATGGTGTTCAATTGTATTGACGGAGAGAATAAATATTATGGAATGAAATACTCCCTCCGCTTAAAAAAACAAAAACGGTCATTTTTTACCCAAAATTTTGGTTTAAAATAGCTGTCAGTTTTAAGCTAAATGTCTTTCTAACCCTTGCATTGAAACTTATTCTGCTTTATTAATTGTGTGTAAAATCTATATATATAATATATGAGAGTATAATACTATTCACACAACTCGCCACGTGGAATTATGACGTGAAATTCTACGTGGCATAATTCCATTGGCTTAAACAATTATGCATAAATGTGAATAAAGATAAGTTTCAACATTTTTTAACTTGCAAAGTTTTCTCCAACTTGATCAGAACTAAGTTTAAAATTTTGACTAGAACCAATTTTAAAATTTTAAAAATTCTATATGTTTTATATTGGAATTAAAGGATAAATACATATAGGCTTAAACTGATTTTTTGCTTCAATTGGATGAATTTTTGCTTCGACAGAAAATTTGGAGCTATTGATTCTGATGATGGCTTTGGCAGATCAAGGGAAATGGTTTGCTTCTTCACTTTTCCTTTATAACCATTGACCCCTATGTTGGGTGGCAACCCAAAGTCCCACATCGGCAATTGAGAAAACAATTGCAAGGTATATAAGAGCACTCAACCTTGCCTTGTAACGCTTACTGCCGTTTGCTTCCTCCTTGATCCTGTAAACCCACTTGTTATGTAATGCCTTCTTCCCCTTAGGCAGTTTAATCAACTCCCAAGTTTTGTTGGCCTTTAATGAGTCCATCTCATCATCCATCGCAGCTTTCCACTTATCATAAAGTGCACTACGAACAGCCTCCGCATAACATTTCGGCTCACCACTATCTGTTAGCAACAAATAGTAATTCGAAGGAGTATACCTGTCAGGTGATCCATGAAATCTGCTGGATCTACGCAGCGGAATATCCGGTTCTGGAGTATATGGTTCATCTTCAGTGACCCCCTGACCTTGGTCATCATGAACCGTCCTGCTCCCACCCGAGTCTGGAATATCCACCTCTACAACCTCCGGTTCCGAACTAATATCATCAGATGCCCCCTTTCTGTCCTTGTACAATACCTGTTCATTGAATACCACATCTCGACTACGAATAATTTTATGGTTTTGGTCATCCCAAACCTTATACCCGAAGCCATCCCCGCCATACCCAATAAACATACATTTTACAGATTTTTCATCTAACTTAGTTCTATCAGCAGAATCAATATGAACATATGAAACGCAGCCAAATATGCGAAGAAAGGACAGATTTACCTGCTTGCCACTCCATGCTTCCTCTGGAATTTTATTCCTCAATGGTACCGATGGTCCCCAATTGATCAAAAAAGCTGCCGTGTCAACTGATGGCTTTGGCAGATCAAGGGAAATGGTTTGCTTCTTCACTTTTCCTTTATAACCATTGACCCCTATGTTGGGTGGCAACCCAAAGTCTCACATCGGCAATTGACAAAACAATTGCAAGGTATATAAGAGCACTCACCCACTTCATTAGTATGAGACCTTTTGGGGGATGACCAAAAACAAATCTGTGCGGGCTAGGCCCAAAGCGGACAATATCATACTAATGTGGGAAAGTGGTGGTGGTGGTCGCGGTCCCAACAACTGGTATCAAGAGCTCTGGTTGGAGATCAGGGTTAATCGATCGATTGGTTTATCGGACGATTGGGGTTTGTCAAGCAATCAAGAATGGGCAAGGATAAACAAGCGGTTGAGAAATTCCATGGGTCTGACTACGGTTTTTGGAGGATGCAAATAGAGGATCTCTTGTACAACAAAGATCTCTATAAGCCTCTAAAGGGAGTCAAGCCGGAAGGAGAAAAGCAAGAAGATTGGGATCTCATGGATCGGAAGGCCCTAGGGGTGGTTAGATCTACTTTGTCAAAGTGGATCGCGAAGACTATCAAGAAGGCAAAAACCACAAAGGAGCTATGAGATTATCTTACTGAGAGATTTGAAACTCCATCTGCTGCAAACAAGGTTGATTTGATACGCAAGATGGGTAGTCTCAAGATGCAAGAGGGAGGATCCTTAGCTAAACACATCGATGAGTTTATGGATGTTATAGACTCATTGATTGCGTTGGATATTACGTTTGATGATGAGGTTCATGCGTGTTTGTTGCTAGTATCTTTACCAGGAAGTTGGAGCGGAACGGTGACAGCGATCAATGCTTCAGCGGGTAAGAACAAATTGAAGTATGATGATGTTAAAGACTTCTTGTTGGGCGAGGAAAATCGTTTGAAGAAGTTGGGGACATCGTCTACTTCGGGATTGGCCTTAGCTACTACTAGCAGGGGAAGGCCGGGTACTAGCAATAAAGAGAGAACTGAATCAAGGGAAAACGTAGTGGGTGGTAAGGGCAAGGCCGTGGAGATCAGAGATAAACCAAGGGTCGCGAAAGGATCGGTGCAGTGTTATCATTATAAGGAGTTAGGACACTACAAGAAGGATTGTCCCATGCGAAGGGATAAATCGGCGAATGTGATAATCGAAGGTGAAGATGTACTGGTTCTAAGTGTTAGTAGTGCGCTAGAATCATGGGTGCTGGATTCGGGGGCATCATTCCACTCATGCGGGCATGCAAAGGAGATGGAAAATTATACTTCCGGTGATTTCGGTAAGGTCTATCTGGTGGATGGCGAGCCTTTGGAAATCAAGGGGAAGGGGGATGTCAGAATAGGAGCATCGGACGGAAATGTCCTACATCTACACGGGGTCAGACACATTCCGGGTTTGAAAAAGAACCTGCTATCAGTTGGGCAGTTGGATGAAGAAGGTTACAAGGTAACTTTTGGCTACAGGAACTGGGTTATTACCAAGGAGGATTCTGAGATCGCTCGGGGTAATAAAGAAGGGACATTGTATTTGGCGAATAACACCAAGGACAGTATCGCGGTGGCGTCAGCCAAGGGTGATACAGATTTGTGGCACTGTCGATTGGGTCACATGAGTGAGAAGGGGATGAAAACACTTTGCTCAAAGGGAAGACTACTGTGTTTGAAGACAGTTGACGTGGGGATCTGCAAAGATTGTGTGTTTGGCAAACAGGCGAGGAGTAATTTCTCGAGGACAGGTAGGGATTTGAAGGAAGCAAAGTTGGATTTGGTCCACACGGATTTGTGGGGGCCGGCCCCAGTAACTTCTCTAGGTGGTGCGTCATATTACATGACCTTTATTGATGATTCGACAAGGAAAGTCTGGGTTTATTTCTTGAAACACAAAGATGAGGCATTCGAGGTGTTTAAGAAATGGAAGGCTTTGTTGGAGAATCAGACGGGACTTAAGCTTAAACGCTTGAGATCAGATAATGGTAGGGAGTATGATCTCGGGGAGTTCAAGGAATATTGTGCAGCGAATGGCATTCGCATGGAGAAGACTCCAAAGGGCACACCACAACACAATGGGGTTGCAGAGAGGATGAACAGGACATTGAACGAGTGGGCTAAAAGTATGAGGTTGAAGTGTGGACTTCCGAAGACGTTCTTGGCATATGCAGTTGACACGGCAGCTTTTTTGATCAATTGGGGACCATCGGTACCATTGGGGAATAAAATTCCAGAGGAAGCATGGAGTGGCAAGCAGGTAAATCTGTCCTTTCTTCGCATATTTGGCTGCGTTTCATATGTTCATATTGATTCTGCTGATAGAACTAAGTTAGATGAAAAATCTGTAAAATGTACGTTTATTGGGTATGGCGGGGATGGCTTCGGGTATAAGGTTTGGGATGACCAAAACCATAAAATTATTCGTAGTCGAGATGTGGTATTCAATGAACAGGTATTGTACAAGGACAGAAAGGGGGCATCTGATGATATTAGTTCGGAACCGGAGGTTGTAGAGGTGGATATTCCAGACTCGGGTGGGAGCAGGACGGTTCATGATGACCAAGGTCAGGGGGTCACTGAAGATGAACCATATACTCCAGAACCGGATATTCCGCTGCGTAGATCCAGCAGATTTCATGGATCACCTGACAGGTATACTCCTTCGAATTACTATTTGTTGCTAACAGATAGTGGTGAGCCGAAATGTTATGCGGAGGCTGTTCGTAGTGCACTTTATGATAAGTGGAAAGCTGCGATGGATGATGAGATGGACTCATTAAAGGCCAACAAAACTTGGGAGTTGATTAAACTGCCTAAGGGGAAGAAGGCATTACATAACAAGTGGGTTTACAGGATCAAGGAGGAAGCAAACGGCAGTAAGCGTTACAAGGCAAGGTTGGTTGTAAAAGGGTTTCAGCAGAAATACGGTATTGACTACACCGAGGTATTCACTCCTGTTGTGAAGATGACCACTATCAGAATGGTTCTGGGCATAGTACTGGCAGATAATTTGCTGCTGGAACATATGGATGTAAAGACGGCCTTTCTTCATGGGGATTTGGAGGAAGAAATTTACATGGTACAACCAGAGGGTTACTTGTCTAAGGGTAGCGAGGAACTGGTTTGCAGCTTGACTAAGAGCTTGTATGGCCTTAAACAAGCTCCTAGGCAGTGGTACAGAAAGTTCGATGGATTCATGCACGATATTGATTTTATCAGATGTGAGGCGGATCATTGTTGCTACTTCAAGAACACGGACAACGGGTACATAATCTTGCTGTTATATGTGGATGACATGCTAATAGCGGGCTCTAGCAGTAGAGAGGTAAACAGATTGAAGGCTCAGTTGTCAGACCGGTTCGAGATGAAGGATTTGGGGGAGGCCAGAAAAATCTTGGGCATGCGGATTGACCGGGATAGGGAGTCGGGTAAGTTGGTTCTTTCACAAGCAGAATACGTTGAGAAAGTATTGGCAAAGTTTTGCATGGAAGAGGCGAAGCCAACAGGGACACCATTGGGTATGCATTTCAAGCTATCCGAGAAGGACTCACCTAAGGGAAAAGAGGAGCGTGACAAGATGGAGAGGACTCCATATGCTTCGGCAGTGGGGAGTCTAATGTATGCAATGGTGTGTACAAGGCCGGACATTGCACATGCGGTGGGAGTAGTCATCCGGTACATGGGCAATCCAGGGAAGCAACATTGGGAAGCGGTTAAATGGATCCTGCGTTACTTGAAGGGTACTGCTGGTAAGGCTCTGTGGTTCTCAAGCAAGGATGTCGTGTTAGCGGGTTATGTGGATGCGGATTTGGCATCAAGTGATCTAGACAAGAGGAGAAGTACTACAGGTTATGTTTTCACATTGGGTGGTACGGCAATCTCCTGGGTTTCTAAATTGCAGAAGATCATAGCTCAGTCGACTGCAGAAGCATAATATGTGGCAGTGACCGAGGCAAGTAAAGAGATGGTATGGTTGCAGAACTTCTTGGGTGAACTTGGGAAGACGCGAAGTGGTAATGCTCTCTACAGTGGCAGTCAGAGTGAAATTCATTTGGCTAAGAATCCGGCGTTTCATTCTAGGACGAAGCACATTGAGCTGAGGTTTCACTACATCAGGCATCTCTTGGAAAGGAAGATCTTAAGGCTGGAGAAGATATTGGGATCAGAGAACCCGGCTGACATGTTAACCAAGGTGGTAAACCTTGATAAATTGAAGCTATGTATAGATTCAATGGGGCTTGGAGAATAGGACAGGAGGAAGGCACTACCATGATCGAGGTGAGCACTAGGACGACACCATGGATGAGTTGAAGACGGATACGGGGTTTGTATATGCGGTTGATCTCTAGGTGGGAGATTGTTGGAGTAGAGATCCTCAAAGGAACAAAAAGGAGAATTCCAGGCGGAGGGAGCGAGCGGGCGCTTGGTGACCATCAGGCGGGAGCTCATTTGGACAGTAGGTTTGGTTCTTCGGAAATCAAAGGCAGGCGGGCGCTTGGGGTAGTCCAGGCGGGCGCCTGGTCCGCTGACGTGATTTCGGGATTCTTTTTTGTTTAGGTTTAGATCTTATTCCAAGGCATGTATTTAAGCAATGTTCCGCCCCCAAACTCATTGTAACTTCAGAATAACATATTATAGTGCAAGATCCTGGCTTGGTAGTGCCCCCAGACGTAGTCAAACATATTGACGAACTGGGTAAACAATTTCTGTGTCTTTTGCTTTGGTATTTTCTTGTGCTTTGTTTGTGTGCCATTATTTTCTTGGGGTTATTGCTTGGGTTGTGAGGGTCTAATCCACAACACCCTATGATTTCTAATTTGTTTTTCCATATGTTGATCAATTTTAGTTCTTTTAAAAGCTTTCATTTGAATAATGAAAGTTAATGCACAGTTCTTTTTATTTTCTTTTAATAGAGTATAGTACCTTATTTTTTACTTTTTTGGGTGGTCAATTTTAATTCTTTTAAAAGATTTCATTTGAATTAATGAGAGTTAATATACAGATCTTTTTATTTTCTTTTGATAGAGTATAGTACCGTATTTTTTTTTTTGGGTATGTATTGTTGATTGAAAGACTTGAAAAATAAAAACTTTCTTGAGTATTTTTAAATAAATGAAGTAAATTTTACTCTCTCCTTCCTCAAATTAATGTTTGTCTGAATTTATTTTTGATCAAAAGTGAATTTAGACATTTACTTTTGAGACTGAATAATTTCTATTGAAACAATTATTTCAATTCAATATCTATTTTTCATCTGTTAAGAAAAATGGCAATTAGTATTACACCATCCTCCCGAAATTACTGTTTTTTTTTTTTTTTTTTTAAAGAAATTATTTCAATTCAATGTCTATTTCTTTGTACATACTCTCATCACTCATAGGGAAAATAGTTATTTAATTAAGTGGTTTTTATCATTTATGTATTTTGGCTACCACATTACTTAAATTTCAACTTTTTAAATGTCTTTGAAACAAAATTTTGGATACTCATTTACGGCTACGGAGTGCATTCTAAGGAAGAAATAAAATTGAACATTCATAAAGGGACGTTGTACGATTTAAGTTGATTTTAATATGCCCCGTCGAGTATCGACGGGCTTCTACCTAGTATTATATGTAGCAAAGATGCATATTTAATAGGGATAAAGTTGTCACTTTTGTCACTAAATCATAATAATAATTGATTTCAATAGGAATTGTGCAAATGCCAAGAAAGAGTAATTTTGGGCCGGAAAGAGTAAGTAACAAGAAATACCACAATTTTGACTCTAATGATGAAAGTGCAAAATAAAGGTTTTTCCATAAGGAGTTGAAAAATAAGAATATATAAAATGGAGTTTATATTTGGGGAAGGAGGACAGCTATACTCCTTCCGTCCCAGCTCACTTGAAACCTCCTCAAAATAGCTAATTTTTAATAATTTTATATTGAATCTACCCCATCACTCATTTTCTCTCTTTATTTTTACCTCACTCAATTTATTCAACCAATACCATTATTTATCATACTCATTCTCTTTCTTCATTTTCTACTACACATTTTCTTTCACTACTTTTTTATAATTATTGTGCCATCTCTTAAGTATTCGGAGGGAGTACTCCCTCCGTTTCATGAGAACTGAGACTAAAGGAAATGACACAAGAACTAAGGAATACTAATAAAATAAGGAAAATGTGTGGTAGAAAATGAAGAGAGAGAATTAGTGGGGTAAATAGTAGTGTTGGTTGAATAAAATGAGTGGTGGAGAATGAAGAAAGAGAATGAGTGGTGTGGTTGGGTGAATATAAAATATTAAAAAGTTTGACATTTTGAGCAGTCTCAATTGAGGTGAAATGGACAAAAAGAGAAATAAGTCTCAGTTCTCATGAAACAGAGGGAGTATATAGGAAAATTTGACAACGAGAAAGACAAATCTATATATATATATATATTAAAGTTGGCCAAAAGAGCTATGGTATTGACATGTGAACAAACAATGGAGAAAGCTTGCATTTGGAGAAGCCACATCAACAATATACTAATAAATAAGTGACTTTTCATTTTCTTTTCATTAGCTAATAATATTAGCTAATAATAATAGTTACTATAAAGGGTAACTATAATAGTTAACTATTATAGTAACTATTACTATTATTAGTAATAGTTAACTATAATAGGTAACCATTATAGTTAACTATTACTCTTATTAGTAATAGTTACTATTATAGTTAACTATATTAGTTAACTAATACTATTATTAGTAATAGCTATTATAATAGTTACCTTATGTAGTAACTAATAGTATTAGCTAATGGTATTAAGCAAATAACAGTTAACTATTAATAGTAAGAGTATTAGTTAATTATAGTAGTTATTATACAAGTTAAATATTAATTAATCATAATAGTTATTATATAAATTAACTATTACTATTAATAATATTAGTTTATTATAATTATTATTATTCCCTCCGTCTCAATTTAAAGTTCTTACTTTTCTTTTTGGTGTGTCCCAATTTATATTTAATTATTATAATTAAATATTAAATCAAATAAATTTACTATTAATAGTATTAGTTAATCATAATAGTTACTATATATATTAATTATTACTATTAATAGTATTATTAGTTAATCATAATAGTTACTATATAAGTAAACTATTATTATTATTAGTATTAGTTAATCATTAAACAATAAGTGTTAATATTTAATATTAATAGTACTCGCTATTTTCGAAAGTAAGAGTCATACTTTCTATTTTTGTACGTCCCACTAAAAGTTTATTTCCTAAAAGGGCAAATGATGAGAAAGAATGAATAGTGTTTTGGACAATTATACCCTCAACACATTTGCAATGTTTACCAATTTTCTATTGTGTATTTAATAAATGTGCACAAACAAGGTAGGACTCTTACTCTAGGGCGTAGGGAGTATTAATTAATTATAATAGTTAATATAGAGGTTAATTATAACAATTAGTATTATTAGTGAATAATAATAGTTATTATATATGTTAATAAGTACAATTAATAATATTAGTTAATTATAATAATTATTTTAATTATTACTAAAAAATTAACACAAAACCAATCAACTTATTATTCACTCCCATTCATTTTCTCTCCTAATTTACTTTTACACTCACAACACTTACTTTACTTCCATTATTTCTTAATCTCTGTGCAAATAGGAGGTAGGACTCTTACTCCGGGATGGAGAGAATGATATTTAACCATTATAACTAACTAATACTATTAATAGTATTAGTTAAATATAATTGTTAACTATAATAGTTACTATATAAGTTAATTATTATTATTAATAGTATTAATTAATCATAATTGTTATAATATATAAACTATTACTATTAATTAAATTATTTAATCATAATAGTTAATATATGTTAATAATACCATTAAGTTTTTTAAATATTCATACAACAAACTTAAATATACTTCTAAATTAATTAAAAAAACATATTTATTACAACTATGTACAACCAAAGCTATGAAAATGTTTTAATTAATTAAAAATATACATATATTTTAAAATAAAATTATTATGTTAATTTATCAATTAAAAACATCAAGAAATGAAAATACAAAAACATTAACGGAATAGATTCCCGTGCGGAGCACGGGTTACCTACCAGTTAAATGTAAAGTGGTCAAAGTGGTAATGTAGGGTCCTTTTGTTTGGAGTAGAAATGGTGAGAGTGTGGACATGCATGAATTATTAGCCCAAGTCAAAGTGCACACCAACTAATTGCAGCCTCCATATATGAACCACATATTCCGACCAACTTGCTTGGTAAATCTTTTTGTCTCCTTTCAATCCAATGGTCAAAATATATTCCTTTACACAACAATTTTTTCCATTTTTGATAACAATGCGCGCGCTCTCTCTTTCTCTCTCAAAATACTTTGCATTATTTTTTTAAAATTTTATTTGTGTCTCATTGATAAGTTTCTTTTTTAGAACATTCAAATTTTATAATTTTTAATTCTTCCTACCTCATTTGTTATACTCACACACTTAATTTTGAGCCCCACTTATAAATCTCACTCAACTTATCATACTTACAACCTCTTTTCCACTCACAATACTTTTAAATATATATACTCTTCCTTAATTACCATGCAATTTCAAAATGGTGCAAGGTGTTTGTTGGAAATTTGGTTTTAGAAAAGCAGTGTTTGACCAACTTTTGACCAAGAATTCCATAAAGTTTCCATTTTGTGTAAATGAAAATTTATTGCATATTTGTAATGTACATTTAGAGTAGATTAATTTGATATATTTACTTTCTCAAAACCAATTTTGGGTGAATGAGAAATTAATGTTTAAAGTATGCAACTGATATGGATATATGAAGAGATTATGAGATATGAAATGGTTATCCCACATTGCTTTAAAAATGAAAGTAATAAGAGTATTTAAGTGGATCCACATAAAGAGTAGTCATCAAATTGTTCCCTCATTGGACCAACCTAGTAGACCATTGGGCCATCCATGCAACTAGTGGCCCAATTGTGCTAATTTTGGACTAGCTAAAGTTTAACACACGACCCGCGAAGGGCGGAATTGGCGGTTTAGCGCGCAATTTGCACTTCGCATCGGTCGCTGTGGATCCTTAAACTTTTGACAAAGGTCGTCTCGATGATGGTTGGGCTGCCGGCTAAGTTTGGGCTGTTGGGCCTTGGGCCAAATTTAGATGGACCACAAGGAGCCTTAAACTTTTGACAAAGGTCGTCTCGATGATGGTTGGGCTGCCGGCTAAGTTTGGGCTGTTGGGCCTTGGGCCAAATTTACCACAAGGCACGTATCGGATTGGCGAACTGGGCCAGGATGGAGCGACCCGCAACTATTGGACATCCGGGTCAAGTGAATGGGTGTGACCCGTGTCCTTTCGAGCGGGTGGGTCGGTTTGCTGGTTAATCGAGCAGATCTGAGCCCTCCATCAAGAATCTGATCCAATGGTACATATTCCACCAGGTGCAATTTATGCCTATTCTCAAGAGGAACCACATCCCTTCATAAACTATAAATAGCCCTCCATCAGTTTGACATTCCTCACTCAATCACTACACATTTCGGTCACTTCTCATCTAAAGCACAAGATTCACATATCTAACTGGGTTAACGAACTCGGTTGGATATTTAACTGAATTATGGAATTCAATCACAGAATTCAACATAATTCGAAATAGCATCTGTTAGAAGATAGATCATCTTGGTGCATGAGTCTTCTTCAAAGTCTGAAAGTGTCAAACACAATTATGTTCGCTGAAGTCATCAATTTGAAGTGCTTCTATTGATGATTGTAAAATCGTTTCATCTTGAGAGAAGATTGTCATAGAACCGTTAGCACCAGTGTGGGGTCAATATCTTCTTGCAGAAATTGTGTCCAACACAAGACTCAACTTCCTTATTTGCTCGGTTTGATTTAATTTCTGCATTTCTAGTTTATCATAATTTCATGCCCCATTAAATATATTTTGGTTCATTTACGTTTTTTGTCATTTCGTTAAATTCAGAAAAGCCATTTATTATTGTTATAATTTTCCTAACAGTGTTTCGGGACGGAGGGAGTAATGGGTACTTGAATAGATCTTATTTTTATTTTATATTAATATACTTAATGTTATTACATACAAAATCTCCACTTATGAGGTATAAAACATCGAATTTTCACCATATTGTTTTAATGTCTTCTGCAATTACATGTTAGTGTGTCAAAACAAACCATCAAAACCAACCATGAATCCTAAACACCAAAAAAGTTTCTATGTTTTTCTAAAAGTAATACTTCTTCTGTCCCAAACAGATAATCCCTATTTTTTGTTGTTATTATGAAAGATTTTTTAGCAATAGTTTAGGCTGTTCTTAACTATTTTATTGAAAATCTAAAAATTGGTATTGATAGTATTTATGATGGTGTATCAACAAGTTTTAAATTTTCATTAAGATAATTAAAAGTAGGTTAAATTATTACTCAAAGTTCATTTGTAATAACAACGAAGAAAAATGAAAGATTATCTTTCCAGGAGGACGTGGGGAGCAAGGTTCTGCGGCGCCTAGCGCCTAGGTGAGATTTAGGCGGGGCTGAGAATTCAGAAATAACTATAATATCCTAGATGGGACCTAGGCGTTTCATGAACGCCTAGCGCCTAGACGGGGCTTAGACGGAGATATTTTAGAAAAATGATAGGGAGTATATAGGTATATAGTTTATATATGGGACGGAGTAGTATCAACAAAGTGCAGATCATCTGATAGCTATGTTCACTATGTGCCACGGTACACAAAATTAATACTCCCTCCGTCCCACACCAATGACCATTTTTTGTCAAACCTACTTGAACTTTGACTAACATTTTTATGCTAAATAATTCATCTCCATAAAAATTCAAAAATAGTTATTGATAACGTTTCTATTAGTAATTTGGTAACGTATTTTGAATTTTTATGAAGATTAATAATTTAGAATAAAATGTTAGTTGATGAGACCGAGCCTTCTAGGCCGGATGTTCTGCGGTCCAAACTGATGCGACCTAATCCGCCCGAACCGGACCTGAAATCTTGGGGCCGAACCGGCGAAGACTGCGGGCAAGCAAGCCCGAGGGGTCCGATCTCCCTGATATATATGCCCGAGATGACTCTGCCTCCCGCTATCCTGAGGAGCCCGTAGTGCCCAACTGGCACAAACGTACACAAGACGTCGCCTATTCTTACCTGACACACCATAACGGTTGGTGATGGAACCATGCTTCCCTGACAAACACGCCACCTTCCCAGCCACTCTCCTGACCGATCCACTGAGGACTCGCCACGTGTCCATCCAGTGTCAGGGCAGTTAGTACCTTGTGCAGGTTTCTTTCTCCTTGTCATATATATACTTCTTTTTGCTCCCATGGGCAAGGTACGTGCTCTATCCTATTCACACACACAAGGTCTTCATTGAACCTTCCACTTAGGTTTTCCTCAGAGATCTTACTCTCACACCCGAGGGCCTAAGCCGGATTCCAACCCGACCTTGGTCTTAACGGTATTCTTGTCTGTGTTGTGATCAGGATCAAGAGACAGCTAAATTGGAGTTCTATCTCCGTGACCCCAGAAATATAGGGCGTCATCAGTGGTTCCATTGCCGGGAATCGAACAAATTTCCTAGTGCAATCTTTTCATCGTACTTGCTTGCTTAATCTTCGTTCATCTCAAAATCATCAAAGTACAGTCTCCGTACGTTTCGTTTTTAGCCGTTCAACATCATTCCTCTATTTTACGGTTCTCGAAATATAGCTCATCCTTCCTGTTTATTCCCACTCACAATGACTGGAAAAGAGATCCTAAATCCAGACGCTAGCCCTTCGAAACAAAGGCCTCAAGGGTCTGCCGTTGCTAGGTTGGGAGAGAGGACGCTTAGTGGCAACTCATACACTCCCTCTCAAAGAGCCAAGAGAGAGATAGATCTGAGGAATCAGATTGAAACCTCCAAAGCTAATAAAGCTCCAAAAACCCCCGTCACTCCTCTCACTCCTGACCAAATTCAGAAGAAAATCCAGATCCTGAAAGACAGGCAAAACCTGGTAGCAGAAGGGCTTCAGCTAAACCTGGCCCTGGAAGAACTGTTCGATGCCAAGGCTGATGCTAGGAACTCCCACGAAAAGTCAAGAACCCACGGTTCTAAAAGCAGAGCCAGCAAAGTGGAGGGAAAGAGAAAACGAGCAATCGTCGTGGAGGATGACGACGAGGAGAAAGAAAGGGGAAGGAGTGAGGAAGGAGAATCACAGCCTAAGAAGTCCGGAAGCCATTTCAGAGAAAGGGTGATCGCTAAAGCTGGCGGTGAAATCGGTCGAGCAAGCAAAAGAGCAACGACTGGAGAAGGGACTGACCACAAAGTCCAGAGATTGATCAAAGAGTTATGGGAGTCCAAACAAGGGTTAGCAAAGTGTGTTAGGCCCATAGATGCTTTTGCCCCCTGGATGGCTGATTCACCAATCCAGCGGGGAAAGGTCCCTACGCTAGACGCTTATGATGGCTCATCCAATTCAAAAAGCCATGTTGGGCGGTTTGAAGGCCAGATGACTTTATTTTCAACTGATGAGGCCGTGAAATGCAAAGCTTTTGCATCCACCTTCAAAGGGAAAGCGTTGGGATGGTTGCTAGCCCATAAACCACGCTCTATCTGCAGCTATGAGCAGTTGCGAACCTCATTCCTGAATTCGTTCGCGGGCGCGGGGGAGGTCGCGAGGCCAAAGTCGGATTTGTGCGGCGTTAAGCAACACCCCGGGGAGAGCACAAAGGCATACATTACTCGGTTCAGAAATATGACCGAGAAGATCGTTAACCTAACCAGGAATGACATCGAGCTATGCTTCTTGGGAGGATTAACATCCTACACCTTGAGGCAGGAGTTCGCTTACCGAAAGCCTGAGGGAACAGAAGAGATGTATAATAGAGCTATAGCTATGGCCGGAGTGGAGCCCTCATTTATGGATGATGCCCGCGGGAGCATAAGGGGGAGGATCGAGCCCACTCATGACTCAGGATACCACCCGGGCTACCCAGGGAGTAGCGGTGGCCGGAACCGAGGAAGACCGAGGGGAATGACAAATTTCAAGCCTCGCACTGACAACGCTTTCACCCCTCTGATCGCACCCAGAACTGAGATATTACGGACAGAAGCTTTACCTCCCCCACCTCCGTTAGAAATAAAGCCCTACGAGGCAAACAAAAAGAAATGGTGCGGGTACCATGAAAGCCACGGGCACAACACGGACGAGTGCTTCCAGATGAAGAAAATAATACAGCAGAAGGTGGAATCCGGAGAGTTAAAAAAATGGGCCACGGGGTCCAGCAGTAAAGGTGAAGCCCCGCGGGGAAATGTTCAATACGTCAGAGACAATGATGTAGACGGGGAAGGACGTTATGACATTCAGTACATAGGAGAGGAAGCCCCAAGCAACACCCAGCTTTTCATCCAGATCAGACGACTGGAAAAAAGTATTCTTGATACCCACTTACCCGCCCGAGCAGGAGGAAATGATCGGTTTCAAAAGGAGTGAATTGGCATCCACCCTTTTCCATTCATCACAACCATTAACGATCAAAATGGCTATAGGAAGGGCTGACATTGGAAGAGTCCTCATTGATACCGGGGCTTCGCGGGATATATTGTACTTCCACTGCCTGGAAGAAATGGGAATGTCCGAGGCGCACTTAACTCCGTACGCGGGTTTGTTAGAAGGGTTCACAAACCACACAGTCTATGCCAAGGGGACAATTGACTTCGAAGTAACCATCGGGGAAAGGCCGTTTGAGAAAACAGTCCGCGTTACGTTTATGGTGATCGATCTGAAATCCCAATACAACGCGATACTGGGCGTAATCGCACAAGCTGCCCTTGGAATAGTGGCCTCGATTGTCACGACCCGAAAACCCGTCTCTATTTTCTAATAATAAATATTTAATTATTTATTTATTTCTTATTTAATTATTTAAATTATTATTTAATTAATGATTTATGTGTGCATTTTATGTTTCTTAATAAATTATGTCTAGCATTTTATTTGGGCCATTTGTGCTAGCGTAGAAGTGTTGAGCCTTAATTGTTAGTGGGGAGTTTATTTGTAAAGGGTAGTAGTAAGGGAGGGGTCTAAGTGTAAGTTTTTGGAAAAATACTCATCATCTCCCTACTCCCTCTCTTTCTCCCTCACCTCCATCCCTCATTCCCAGCAACTTTCTCTCTCTCTCTTCCTTAGCTCAAAAGGTAATTTTTCTTCTCTCCCTTCTCTTTTCATTCTACCTATCTTCCTCTCATTATTTCTCATTTCTCATAATATGAAACATGTCTAGATCGTCGATAAGATCGTAGGAAGCCAAAAATATTCGAATTCCGTCAACTTTGAGAAAATCCGGGTAAGTTACTTTTCCCCCCATTTATGCTAAAAATGTTCATCCTATGCTTAGATGATACTATGATTTCCATTTATTGCTTATTTGGTTGATTTTGAGATGATTTACATTTTTGTTCATTTTTGTGAAATTTTGGTATTTGAATCATCCTTGATTGAGGTTCCTTAGATGATGCTGTTGGAGTTATTTTGGCTCAAAATGGTGTAGGTACTTTAGTTCACATATTGGTAGTGTTAGAAATGGTGAAGATTGGGTTGTTTTGGTTTGGGTTGAAAATGGAAGAAACCCAGATTTTGGCCGGAATTTGCCTTTCCGGGCAAGGAGGCGCGCGCACCCTCTCGGGGGAGGCGTGCGCACCCTTATGCCCTTCTTGAACAAAACCTTCTGTTTCCTGGAGGCGCGCGCACCTTGTTCTAGGGGGCGTGCGCTCCCTCAATGGCTTTAAAGTTCAAATCCTTCTGATCCTTGGAGGCGCGCGCACTCTCCCTTAGGAGGCGCACGCACCCTCCCCTCCTCCAATCTTGATTTTCCTTCTGATCATAGGAGGCACGCGCACCCTCCTATAGGAGGCGCGCGCACCCTATCCCCTGTTGTGAAATTTATTTCCCTTTTTGTCCAATCTTTCGAGGGCCATATCTTGTTCATCCGGACTCCGTTTTAGGTGTATAAGCTATCGTTTTAAAGCTCTCCTTGAGCTCTTCGAGATGAGTGAATAGTTTTGGTTGTGTGCTTGGGTTAACTGGATCCTTTGTGGTCAAGTATGATATGGGAATTGTGTTATCATTGTTGAGATTGTTGGAACACTTTAATTATGTGTTGTTGGTTCATTTCACTTTCTTGGTGACTTCTTGGTACGGTTCCCTACTTTGGAATAATTAGTTGTTTATCGTGCTAGTATTTTATTACTTAGCCTTTTCTTGAAAGTCCAGCTGGTATTTGTGTGTGTTTCTGGCGATGCGAAACATTATGATGGCACAAGCCAAGTCCATTATGATGTTGACCATTGTTTTGCCCAATTATTACCCTCCTCCAGATTGGCCTTGGATGTGAGATGAGCTATCTCCTTTGTGAGCATTCTAGCTGTTCGGTTTGGGATATGACTTTGTGTCATATTCCCCTGCTATTATTGGTTATTGGTTCCGGTACCGGGGGTTTTCTCTTCAAGCTTTCGTGCTACTATGAAGATGTTGATTGTTGATTGTCGAAGCTGCGCAGTGACCTTTATTTGGTTCTTTCAGTTGGGAAACCTTGGCTAATATCCTTTGTTAATTGTTTATTTCCGCTGCTATCTGTTAAATGATAATTTCTATGTGCTATGTGATTTATTATTAATTATTGCATCTTAGCATGTCATGTAGTTGCATTAGTAACTTATTGAGATTTATCTCACCCCCTTTTCTTTTGTCTTTGTTTTTCCTTAACCCCCCCAGGTGGAAAGGATTAGACTCGCTGATCACGAGACAGGACGTCGAGTGTGGATATAGCTTTTGGGGAAGGTCGTTATTCGGTTTGCATTATTTAAATGTAAAACTTTGGGATAGTGTCACCAAACAATGACGTCGTTAAGAATTGTACATGTTATATTTTGGGGTATAAGCTTGTGGAGCTTATGTTAGTGGTACTTTGTTATTATTAAACTTTGATTTACAAAACCTTGTATTATCTTTTGGTATGAAATGAAATTTTTATCTTCATTATTTTAGAGTTTATTGTTTGAGTCGACGTCCAGCTCGCGTACTCTGGGCCCGCGGGGTCGGGGTCGCGACAGTTGGTATCAGAGCTATGGTTTAGCTCTAAGTATAAGTCTAGGTGGACTAGTATGACCTAGGAGGGTAGTTGTGTTCGGAGTGAGTAACGGTTGATGTTTTATGCAGGTAATTGTTCTCAATGGCTAGAAGAAAAGCGGGTGAAGGTTCTAGTGGGGCTCAGAATCAGAATGATCTTCGGGAAGAGAACCGTGCTATGTTCTAAGGCATGTTTGAGGCGGCCATGAAGGCAATTCATGACCAAGGGCCAAGAGAGGATCATGTGGCTCCTCCACGTTACGGGTTGGAGCAATTTTTGAAATTAAAACCAAGGGAATTTGACGGTGAGCCCGATGTGAAGAAGGCCGAACTATGGATTGAGTCTATGGAGAAAATTTATGATGTGTTTGGGTGCACAGACGAGGATAGGGTCCGGTTCGCGGCTTATAAGCTTGTGGGTGCCGCCGAGCATTGGTGGAAAGGGGTTAAAGCGAGTTGGGATGATACCCATACAGTGTATGCATGGGAATTGTTTGTACGAAAGTTCAAAGAGCATTTCATTCCGGTAGTAGATCAAAACCAAAAGGAGATCGAGCTTCTCAACTTGGAGCAAGGGTTGTTGTCTATAGCTCAGTACTCGGCTAAGTTCACAGAATTAGCCCGGTATTGTGACTATCTTGTGAGGACCGAAGAACAGAAAGCTATGAGGTTCATCCGGGGTTTGAAGACTTCTATCTGGACTCAGCTTATAGCACAAAGGATTCAAACTTATCAGGATGCGGTGGATCGAGCCTACTTGATCGAGCAGGATATAGGGGAGCATAAGAAGAAGGTTGAGGTAACCAACACTAGCAAGCAAGGAGGGCAGAGCAAGCCACAATCCCGTTCAGATAACCAAGGTAATTTTGGGGGACAATCTCAGTCCCGAGGGCAACCAATCCCAAGGAACCCGGGCACTACTTCCGGGAACCCGGGGAATCCAAAATAGGAGACTTTGTTCCTATTGCCAAAAGGAAGGCCATTCAGAGGACCGGTGTTGGAAGAAACAGGGAAGGTGTACCAATTGTGGTCAAATGGGGCATTTTGCAAGGGATTGTACTAGAGGCAAGGGTCAACCGTCCAGGGCAGGAGTTGGTACTACTCAGGGTCAGAAAAGGGATGCTACGGGGAAGCCCAAGGTCCAAGGAAGGGTATTTGCCATGAATCAACAACAAGCTACCGATGATCCATCCGTTATTGGAGGTATTGTTTCTGTGTTTAACGTGAGCGCCCGAGTGTTAGTAGATCCAGGATCATCTCATTCTTACATTTCTGTGCAATTTTCTTCTTTGTTAAATGCTGCATCTGAGTCTTTGCCTTATGTGCTAGAGGTGTCGACCCCTATAGGTGAATGTTTGGTGACCGATAAAGTTTTTCGTGCTTGTGATGTGCTTATATGTGGTCGTGTCTTGTGTGCGGACTTGGTAGTCGTCCCTATTCAAGATTTTGATGTCATTTTGGGTATGGATTGGCTGAGCAAATATCATGCTTCAGTCGATTGTCGTAGGAAGGTTGTTAATTTCTCTATCCCCGATGTGCCTAAATTTGTTTTTGAGGCTATGCCTTTGGGTAGGAATACTCGTATCATTTCTTATATGAAAGCTAGGAGATTGTTGTACCGTGGTTGTGAGGGGTACTTGACTAGTGTGCTTGATACTAGGAAAGAATCCCCTAGTTTGGAGAGCGTTCGGGTAGTTAGAGAATTTCCCGATGTTTTCTCTTCTGAATATGATATGCCTCCAGATCGTGAGATAGAATTTTGTATAGATCTTTTTTCGGGTACAGCTCCGATTTCAAAGGCACCGTATAGGTTGGCTCCCGCAGAGTTGAAGGAATTAAAGGTTCAGTTGCAAGAGTTGCTTGATCGAGGGTTTATCCGCCCTAGTGTTTCCCCGTGGGGAGCACCGGTTTTGTTTGTGCGAAAGAAAGACGGTACTTTGAGATTGTGTATAGATTACTGGAAGTTGAATCAGGTTACAGTGAAGAACAAGTATCCTCTACCTCACATCGATGATTTATTTGATCAGCTCCAAGGCTCAGTTGTGTTTTCTAAACTTGATTTGAGGTGTGGGTACCATCAGTTGAAGATTCGATCGGAGGATATTCCGAAGACTGCCTTTCGCACTCGTTATGGTCATTACGAGTTCTTGGTTATGCCGTTTGGATTGACTAACGCGCCTGCCGTGTTTATGGATTTGATGAACCGGGTTTTCCATCCTTATCTTGATTCGTTCGTGGTGGTCTTCATCGACGACATTCTTGTCTACTCTAAATCTCGAGAGGAGCACGAGCAACACTTGAGGACAGTTTTATCCATTCTTGCGAGGGAGCAGTTGTTTGCGAAGTTTAGTAAATGCGAATTTTGGCTCGAGAAGGTGTCATTTCTGGGTCATGTTATTTCTAAAGATGGGATTTCGGTGTGTTGTTCAAATATATGTTTAGGACATAGAATTGCTTAATCCCAATCATAGCTATCACTTAGGATCCCCCAATTTTATTAGAACCCTTATAAGGTACTCTTAGGATTCTTGGTGACCGGCACAGGTGTATTCCAACTCTTCAAACAAGGCAAACCAGCAAGAGGAAGCAAATCAGCAGACCAGTAAAACTAGTTGCCGATCAACTTGATAAACAAGTTGCCGATCAACTTCATTCTCAACTTGCCGATAAAGAAAGACAGTCTGTACTGTCAGTCAGGTTACATCGTTTCATCTTAAAGTCAACCTTTCTGATTGTCCCTGTCCTTTCTTACTGTTTTATCTAAAAGTAGTTTACCTGCTCTGTAATGATTGCTGCGCCATCTGACACATAGCTACTTTTAGCTATACTCCGTCTCTACTTGCTTTTTGCAGGTAGCCGGTTGAGACAAAGGGGTCTTTACCCATCAGACTTTTGCGAGCATGCGTGTACCACATATCTTCGCCATTAATGCTAAAGATACCGCATTTAATGCTCCTCAACTACCCAGCTGGATATTCAAATTGCAAGCCTTCTTCTACAAGACTCAAGACATTTACTCCTCTTATAAATAGTGGACTTAGAGCATTGAAGAAGGTTGGTGAAAATAGAGCATTGAAGAGAGTTGAATGTTTTTGAGTATTCATTAAAGACTCAAACATTCTGTGTCCATATAATCATTAGATCATTTAATAGGACATACACTTGTGCACCAACTCAAACAACATTGTTAGTATTCCCGAACTAGATTATATAAGGAATACGTTGTTTAAGTTATTCACACACCCACCTGAGTGAGATAAGTTCTCTTGAACTTGCCGCTCAAATACACTTGGTCAGAATTGTTTACGATCCATTAGAAATTTCTAGAACTTAGTCTTTGTATACCGGCAAAGCCGTGCTTGTAATAGACTAGAAAAATATAATAGTACTCTTAACCCAAATCCAAGTTCTGACCAAACTGGTAGAGGACGTAGCAGTATTTACACTGTGAACCTCTCCAAATCCTTGTGTCTCTGTTGCTTCCCTTATCATTGCCGGTTGGAATTCTATCACCGGCAGATTGCATATGCTTATACTGATTCATTGTAATTTCCATTGACCAATCTCTTGAAACTGCATTGAACTTTTAAGAACAACTTGTGTTTTAAACTAAGCTCTGAAAATCTTTTATACACTGATTTTGTGTGAGTTAAAAACTAAGTCATATTTTACCCGCTGTGCTTACTGATAATAGTTTGCAAACTGATAAGTGACTTTGCATTTAAAAGGTTTCTTTGTAAAAGTTTTAAAAAGGCTATTCACCCCCCTCTAGCCTATTTTCCTACCAATTGGGCCTAACAATTGGTATCAGAGCTTGGAATTTTGAAAGAAATTTCCAAGCTTTGCCAGCTTGTATTGCCGATACCATGGCAGGAAAAATCATGCAGTCATTTAATATCACTACCATACCGTTGTTAAATGTCAACGAGTTGGTGTCTGGAAATCTCGTATGATAAAGTATATGAACTCAATCGATGATCGGTTGATGAAGGTCATAGAAGGTGGTCAATCATTCCTTTAAAAGTCTCAACCACCTATAGACCTATTCCCTCCACTCCGCTGACACAACATGCTGATCGTGACACTGAACAAGAAACCCATGTTCAGATTGAAGAAACCTTGGTCGAGAAACCAAGAGAGGAATGGACTGAGGACGACAAACTTTCAGCTGCCCTAGATGGAAAAGAATGCCACATTATTTCTTGTGGTTTGGACGACAAGCAATATAAACTCATTGACTTGTGCTCCACGGCTCAAGAATGCTGGAACAAGCTCCTTGCATACTTTGAAGGTGATGAGCAGGTAAAGGACAACAGACTCTACGATTGTATCGCTGAGTTTGAATCCTTCAAGAAACAAGATGGTGAATCACTAAGGAGTGCATACGACAGATTCTGCGAGGTAAGTAATTTAATGTGCTTCATTAGGAAAGATTTATACTATGAAAGACCTGAATATTCGTTTTCTAAGTTCTTTGGGAAATGAGTATCATACCAAGGTCACCGCTGTTAGAGAAGTGAGAGACTTGAACAAGACTTCTATTCAGAATCTTGTATCTAGTCTATTTCTGTATGAGAGAGAACTGCAAAAACTTAACGTTCTCGATAAAAATTTCAAAAATTTGTCTCTATCAGCTCAATCACAGATATCCTTCCCTTCAAACAAATTCCCTCCTATAGATCCCCATCCTATACCCTGCAGCTCCAAAACCCCCGCAACTACCTCAGAACAGCCTATGGAAGAAGACGAATTTGCCGCCTTCGCTTGGAACTACAAAAGGTTTAAGGACTTCAAAAGGATGCAGAAAGGAAACTACCAGCAACCAAAATCATTCACACCAACTTTTCAAAAAACCAGCAAGTTACAACAAACCATCAACAAGTGCTACCGACGGAAAGAACAACAAAGGTGATCTTGTTTGCTTCAACTGCAGAAAACCTGGTCACTTTGCTTCTAAATGTCCTCAACCAAAATATGAGTATGTGAGGAAGTCATTCAACAAGAGACATCCCAAGTCTCGAAGCTTTGTTGCCGATGAAAGCACAGAAAAGGACTTGCCGGTTTGGTGTGAAACTGACTCAGATGAAGATGCTGATGAAGATGAAGATGCCGATGTAAGCTTTGTCGCCCTAGAATTGGAAGATGCCGATACATCCACATTGCCAACTCCAGTCTACCGAGATCCATCCCCTCCAAGATCTCCAGTCAGAGAAGAAGCTATTGGAAGACCTCAACCACACTTCAAAGAGATTAGTGTCAAAGCAGAGAACCCAAATGGATACAGAGTTCACCAAGTGGGAACCTCTGTCTATGGTCAGTGTAACTCTATTCAATCACTGCCATCAAACCTAAACCTTTACCAATGACCAGAAAATTCTCATTCACCGAGCATCCCAGCATTGCCAAAAGCTTATCTAAACCCATCTCTTCTCTACCTGACTTCTCTCCTAAACCTTTTATCTCTGCCCCCAAAATTTTAGCTGATCCCTTTCCTGAAATATCCAAAGCTGAAATGGTAGAGACAATGGATGAACTTTTTATTGATCATGAGAAGCTGAGTAGCGTTCATAAAGTGATGGCTGCTGATTTCAATAGAATTTCTGCAGAGAATGACTTGCTTGTGTCTGAACTTAATGTTCTCAAAGGACATGAGCTTGAGTCTGTTCTTCTAAAGAAAGAAACCTGGATCTCAAAAGCCAAGTAGCAGTATTGATAGCTCAGATCGAAGATCTTGTGAAAAGAAACAATCATCTCTCAAGGATTTTTTATTCTTACACAAAATCTAGAGTTGCTGTTGAAACAATCCTACAGACCCAAATGTCATATAAGGACCAATCTGGGTTAGGATTTGATTCCAGCAGCAATAGCTCTACTGAAACTTGTGTGACGAGAAAAAGGATGAAAAAGTTGAATGTAGTCCTGTTAACTCAGTGCATAAGATGCTAAGCCAATATACAGTGCTGTGGCAATGAAGTATCCTAAGAACCAGAACAAAAGGAATGACAAGCACAAACAAGAATATGTTAAGGTTGTTGATACTGAGTCTGCCGATAACGGTATTCTTGGTGAATACATCAGCAGAGCTAGTACTGCGGTCTAACCACATCTGCTGCCGATGGACAAGTACCTAATAAGGTAACTGCCAAAGGTAAACAGAATGGAAAGAAAGGCAATACTAAAACCTTTAAACCTACTAAGTTTTTGCCTGCTCAATTCCCTAGTTCTGCCGATGCACTGACTAAACAGAATGACGTTCTACCGACTCCACAGCCTATCAATCAAGTGAGATGTTCAAATTGTTATGATTATGGTCACAAGGCTCATGAATGCCTCTTGAAGCACCTATCTGGACCCACTGAGGTTACATCCTCTAGTG
>JAOWBW010003017.1:0-43854 GCA_026119855.1 Campanula takesimana
ACCGAACCACACGGCGATCCCGGTGGTTTTGGCGGTGGTGCATGACTAAATTCTGAAAGGTTCGAAAAGAATGGCGTTCCTGGCAGCTATTGACTAGCGAGTCACGCACTTGATGGTCTGGCGAGTCCTATACGCATTGATGAAGATGAAGAAATTTTCTGACGATTAAAAAAAAGGGACGATGACAGAAACTGGTGGTGGTTCACCAGATTTTGATGAAGGCGACGTCAACTTCAACCAATAATGTAGCCAAGGACGACCGGCGTCGACTGATTGACAGAAGGACAGATCGAAAAAAACTGGGCTGCTGGACGTAGGCACTTGACAGGACAGTTGACAGACCAGTTGTGAGCACAGATGGAGCGTCAAGTGGACTGACGATGAAAAAGAGAGGCTGATTTTTTTCCTCCCCGTTTTGATTATCGTATTGGCAAGTTGGGTATCTACGTTGTAGATCCTCCAACTTGAGGGGGAGAGTTGGAGCATAAGATGGAGCGGACCGCGTGGAGCGGACCGAGACCAATGGAGCGGACCGAGTTTGACCAGTCAAGAGAAGATCAAGTCAAATAAAGATAGTATCAATAAGATATATCTTACCTTATTTATTTTATGTAGTTTAGGAATAGAATACATGTTACTTTATTTAGTTGATGTATTTTAAGAAAGAAGTATTCCTCAAGAATAGGGTTTAGGCTTTAGTATAAATATAGGGTAAGTTATTGTAAATCTTTGAGAGTGAATAACATAAATATTATCATGCGAAATTGTAACAAATTTTTATAGATAATGTAATATTTTTACATGTATCATGATAAATTAAACTCATTGTAACTTATTATTTGAAAACATATGGATATATTATGAATACGTAAACGTAACTGTTTTACAATGTTATTATACATGTAAAAGATAACATTCATTTATAAAAAAATGTCACTTTCTTATTTTTACATGTTACTAACACAAGTGTTTTTAGTTCTAAAGTGTAAGGGTTGAATTATTACTTTCTATACACATGTGTTACAATTATGTATAAACAATGTTACATATAAGTAACGCGTTCGTTACATTTTAGTTATAATAAGTATTACTTTTGACAAATTGAAAAAAATATAAAAAAACACTGCTACTTTTCTGTATATATGTATTACTTTTTTATGTATACAAACTGTTACATATAAGTAACACATTTGTTACATTTAGTTATAGTAACTATTACTACTTTTTACGAACCGAAAAAACACCAAAATAAAAAAATAAAAACTTTAATAAAAATAAAATAAATAAAATAAAATTGCATGCGGCTCATTGGTTTGGGTCGTGGGTCCGCGTTATAAGTAAAATAATACCAATAACCCGGATCCATGATTGGTCTCTAAGAGCATCCCCAACCCACTTCATTTCTTTCTTCATTTCTTCATTTTGAGCACTATTGCTCTCTCCAACTCACTTCAATTTTGTCTTCAAAAAATGAAGAAGTTAATAGTGTGTCTTCAAATTGAAGAAGAAACACTATTCCATTTCTTCATTTTTTGAAGACAATCTTTCACTTTGCACTTTAGTCCCTTCAATTTAGTAAAATTACTTTTTGTGTTAATGAAATTAAATTGTATATTTATTTAATTATATAATATGTTTTAATTACTTGTACTAATTTTAAATTTATTCTCTGTTGTACTTTATCAACTACGAAATGATATTTGTGATATTTATGTATTGTTTAAATTTAAGAACATACATATAGTTATTATTTATATGTAGTAACAATTATATTTAGTAATGTATTTGATTTTGAATAGCATATTTAATAATTTATCATCTCAATTAAATATGAAGGGTTGTATGTAAAATGACATAAATATTAATTAAACAACAACATCATATATATTTAAATTTATATAAAAACATAATACATAAATTAAAAACATATTAATAGTACATAACAATAATAATTAAAAAAGACAGAATATTAAATCAAGCCAACTAATAAGACATAAATATAAAGTAAACAACAACAAACAATAATTTAATAATCCGGCATATTGGACCCATCTCCACCATAATTACCGGACCCGTTTCCACCATAATTTCCGGATCCACCTCCACCGAAATTACCCCCTCCGTCTCCACCAAAATCGCCAAGGAATTGGCTAAAAATATTTGTCGATGGTGGTTGTGATTGTTGATAGCGTTCTGCTCTTTTTTGTAAAATAATTGCTTGTTCAGCTTGGATGTGAGCACAAACATTTGGATCAAGGATATTCATGTTCATTGTTAATATTTTGTCTTCTCTTCTTTGTTCTTTCAAAGCATAATATCGCTCTCTGTCCGCAAAATATCGCTCTCTGTCTGCTTCCGTCTTCTCCATCATCTTCATAAGCTTTTCATTTTGTTCAGCCACCTTGTTGAAATCATTTGTTTGTTTTCTTCAATTTTTCTTTTCAACTTGGCCTTTTTCATCCCAGTGGGTCGTTCACATGAATAGCCACCAACATTGTCATCATTATCATCATTTAAATTAAGAGAAAATGATGAAATACCTTGGGAACCTGGGGTATTAGGTTCAGAGGTCACATTTTCTGATTCTGATGATACATAGTTTTGATGTTTTCCAAAATCTTGTCTTACCTTCACGGCATTATCATTAAATTTTTCAAAATTTTTCATTATGTTCCACACATGATTAAATTTGAAACCTCTTTTATAATTGTCATCTTCCATAAGTAAAAGCTTTGCTCGTTCTAATTGCATATATTATTAAATATTGATTTAGGCATTAAATATATTAATCTTAATAAAACATAAACATAAAAGGGAAATACTTACAATATCTTGTTCAGATGCTCCACTAGGATTTGTATTTTCGACTTGCCTAATACATGCACTAGGATTTGTATTTTCGACTTGCCAAAAACGATCTTTGCTCTGGTATTTCCCAATAACAGGATCTTGAGAAATATCTAGATAAGCTTGACATAAGATTATGTCTTCATCATGATCATATCCACGAGATCGTATAACATTTTTCCTAGAACTAGACATGACTGGGATTTAGATGTGTGTTTTCTTGAATACACTTAAATGGTGTAGTTTGATTGGTTTAATGTATGGTGGTATATATAGATAAAAATTCTATCATCAGATCTATCTTATCCAGAATCCCTTTAAATCTCAACCGTTCGTTAGATTTCATCACCATCACACCGTCAGATGAGATTTTATCTTATCCACTATCTCCTTTCAATCTCAGTCGTTGCTTAGATTTCATCTCCATCTCACCGTCGAATGAGATTTTATCTTATCCACTATCTCCTTTCAATCTCAACCGTTGCTTAGATTTCATCTCCATCTCACCGTCAAATGAGATTTTATCTTATCCACTATCTCCTTTCAATCTCAACCGTTGCTTAGATTTCATCCCCATCTCACCGTCAAATGAGATTTTATCTTATCTTATCATTTTCTCAACCACTAAATAATATCTCCCTTATTACACAATATCTATTTTTATTCTATAAATAACAACATTCAGTGACTTCAAAATCCACAATCATATCCTCTCTTTCACTAGTAGAAAATGAATTTTAATATAGGTGGTTCTTCTAATACACCATTTCAACAATCATCATCATCATCATCTTCGTCGGATGATGAGGAAAATGATTTTTTTCATGAATGGTCTTGATGAATCTCAAACAATGCTAGCTTCTATGGTGCAAAATAACCACACTTTCTTGATGCACCATCAAAATATGTTTCACAATCCCACCCGACGTGGCTCAATCCCAGGTCATATCGTGGTCAATCGTAATCGAGAAGTTGCAGATCGTGAGTTGGTGAATAATTACTTTACTAATTCTCCAACATACAACGAACAAACATTTCGACGACGATATAGAATGTCTCGAAGCCTGTTTCTTCGTATTGTTGAGGCAATCAAAGGCCATGATCAATTCTTCGAGCAACGAAGTGATGGTCTTGGTCGACTTGGTTTATCAACTTTACAAAAAGTAACAGCCGTGTTCCGGATGTTGACTTATGCTATGCCAGCTGATGCGACCGACGAAATTTTAAAATTGGTGAGTCAACTACAATTGAATGCTTAAAGAGATTTTGTCGTGCTATGTTGAGGTTTTCTCAGAGCAATATCTGATATCTCCTAATTCTAATGATACGGCAAGGTTACTTTACATTGGCGAGAAACGGGGTTTTCCTGGAATGCTGGGCAGCCTTGACTGTATGCACTGGGAATGGAAAAATTGTCCTACAGGTTGGGCTGGAGAATATGCAGGGCGTAGTGGTATTCTTGAAGCTGTAACCGACTACGATCTTTGGATATGGCATGCGTATTTTGGTATGCCTGGAACTAATAATGATATTAATGTATTAGAATCATCGCATTTATTTTCTAATCTCTCTCAAGGTACTGCTCCTCTTGCACGTTATGTTATTCTAGGAAAAGAATATAATATGGGATATTATCTAGCTGACGGTATATATCCCAAATGGTCGACCTTAGTGCAAACTATTCATGAGCCGTGTGGTCTGAAGAAACAATATTTTGCTAGGAAACAAGAGGCATGTAGGAAAGACGTGGAACGCGCATTTGGAGTCCTACAATCACGTTTTTCAATTATTGCAGGGCCAGCACGCTTTTGGAAGAAGGATGTATTACACGATATAATTACGGCTTGCATTATCATGCATAATATGATAATCGAGGATGAACGTGATTTGAGCGCACCAATTTCTGATGTGATAGAAACTCCGGCTCCTATAGTTGAAACTATTGATGAAAATACTCGCTTTCAAGAATTTATTGGTCGGCATAGAAAAATTAAGGACAAAAATGCTCACATTGAACTTCGGAACGCTTTAATAGAACATTTATAGGAGAGATACACAAATTCAGAGGAGTAGAACATAACTATGTATTGGTCTATGTAATTTTTAATGCTTTACTTATGTTATTGTTTTTTCCGTCATGTAATATATAAATAATAAATTTAACTATCTTTAATGTTTAATTGCATATTTATTGTTTTGATTATATTAAATATATTTTACAAAAAAAATTATTATAGTTTTTCACTAATTAATTTGAAATTCTATCATTAAAATAAAACATAGGGTTCAATATACAAAATGACTAAAGTTTGTGTAGTGTTTTTGAAATTAAATGAGTAGGGGAATGATGATGTGGAAGATAAAGATGCTTGGTATATTTTTTTTGAAGTCAAAATTGAAGATACGGTTGGAGTTGGAAAAAAAATGAAGCAAGAATTGAAGCAAAAAATGAAGAAATGAAGAAAAAATGGAAGAAATGGATCGGAGATGCTCTAATATAAAACGAATCATACGAGTTTTTGTCCATAGCAAATTCATGTACGAAGAAAAGCCGTGTGGGCCAACCGCATGATCACCTCTCCTCTCTCATCTAAAGATCTTTATCTGCTCTCTTATAAACCCACATCCTCACCCCTTGCAACCATTCACAAATCAGTCCCAAAATTCCTCCTCCCTTTTTAATCTTCTTTCCTCTGCTACAGCCTTCCTCCAACCAAGAACACAATTAAAAGCTCTGTTTTTGGGTTCAAGCTGCTCGCTCTGTCCAAAGTAATTACTCCTGTTTGATTTTTCTTCATTTATTTCTGATGAGTCTCTCCTCATTTCTTTTTTCTTGTTCAACAACTAACCCTGAATTGAAATTTGAAGCTTCTTTTATTAATAGCTGACCAAATTGAAATCTGGGTCCTGGTTTTTTCTTGATTTCTTAAATCGGTTTTTTGTAAAAACTGCATTTCAAAAAATTCATGTCCTCATATTGTTCCCCCAGTTTGACCCAACTGAAATCTGGGTATTGAACTACTTTTGTTTTCTTCAATTGGGTCTTCGTTAATTTCACAATTCAAGGAAGAGCGAGCGGCAATTTTCTTTTTTCTTGAATTTTCTTGGTTGTTATCATCAATGGCTGCAGCAAGGAACAAATCAACGAAATCATTAGCAATAGATGAAACCCAGAAACTGAATCAAATGAGTCATGACTTTGATTTAGGGTTTGAGAGCAGACAATGGAAGCAAGTTTTTGATCAAGCTTCCATGTCAAGAAGGCCTCTCAAGAAAGTCAAAAGTCCTGAACGCCATTACCAAACTCCATACTCTTCCCCACCCATCACTCCATCATCATCTAACAACCCTTCAAGATTATTCCCTTTCACCTTTAATGGTTCCCAACAAACAATCGAAACATTACAACAACAATTTAGAACAACTTCAACCTCAAATCCCAATCCTTTACCTCTATTTCCTGCTAAAAATCCGCAACAAATGATTTCATTCGATCCCCACCACCATTATTACCACCAAATCAACCACAATTCCACCAAAATCTCGGGTTCCCGAGCGGAGTATCACATCAGCAGATGTTGCAGTATTGGACTGATGCATTGAATTTAAGTCCTAGAGGGAGAATGATGATGTTGAACAAGCTTCGGGGTCCAATTCAGCCGATCAATACAACTAAGCTATACAGAGGAGTGAGGCAGAGGCATTGGGGGAAATGGGTTGCTGAAATCCGTCTCCCCCGTAACCGGACCCGCCTTTGGCTAGGCACATTCGACACTGCTGAGGATGCGGCCATGGCATACGATAAGGAAGCGTTCAAATTGAGGGGGGAGAATGCTAGGCTCAACTTTCCTGAACTTTTTCTCGGGAAAGGAAAAGATGATCCCAATGTGCCTAGTTCTTCCTCCTCAACAAATCCCGAGAGTTCCACTACAACAGAGGCAGAGGCAGTGGTGGCGGCAGCACCATCAGCTGTGCTGCCGCCGCCACCGCCTGTGGTGGCCCGAGAGAAGATCCCGGAGGAAAATTCGGTTAGTGAAGTTAGTGTGGGGAATTCAGAAATTGGGTGGGAAGAAATGGGTGAGGCTTGGTTTGATTCAATTCCAGCTGGTGGGGTCCAGGTAGTCCTGTTTGGGATGATTTGGATACTACCAATAATTTGATTTTGCCATCTAATTTTTCTTTTGGTAATGTCACACACCACCAAGAATGTCATGATCTTGATCTTCACATTCAAGATCATAATTTGGGTTCATCTTCTTCTTCATCTTCTTTTCTCCCCTTCTTCCAAGATTGAATCTCCTATCTCTCTCTCTCCCTCTCTCTCTCTCTCTCTCTCCCACACACATACACACACACTAGGAGACAGTTTTTAGACAAATCTCCTTGGATAATTTCACTTGGTTTGCAGATTTTTTAGCAAAGCCTATTGATTATTATCTGTCCATACACTTGTTCTACATCCCTTCTTTCTCCTTCCTTTCCCTTTTACTATGATTCAACTTTTGGACCATTTTATTTCCCATCAGTTGCAAAAGGGGGCTGCATATTTTCAAGCCTTCTTTTTTGCATGTGTAGATCATTGACTACAATCATTTGTGGTTTTCATTATGCCTTTTGGAATTTTCAATTAGGTTGTAAAAGGGTGCTTGTTTAGGATGTGTTTGGTTTAGTTATATTAAGATAAGGACATGGAGTGAAGGAGACAGTTTTGTGATCTCCTTTGCCAACAGTTCCTCCATCATCTAAAAGCTCTGTTTTTTGATATGCAGCAATAGGATGGATGGAAGATATTTGTTCTAGTTTTGGTATATATTGTAAACTTCATTAAAGATTGATGTTGTTGTATAATATCAATATGCATATTTTGTTCCTTCTATTTTGTGGCCCAAATCTTGGATGTTGTCATGTTTGATTTTTTTTTGTTCATTCAAAGTTTGAATTTTGTTAAGCTTGATATCATTTTCAAACTTTAAAAGTGAAGAGTTTGAATTGTGATTTTTGAGAGTGATACTCCCCGTCCCAATTTAATTTTTTTAGAGATTAAGAAAAAGTAAATGTTCTCATTATGAAAATTAAGTAGGAGAGAAAAAAGTGGGTTGGGAGTTTTTTTTGTCACATTATCCATTTTAGATAATAAAATAAAATAAAAACCTTAAATTATGACAGATTAAAAAAAAAAGTAAGAATCTTTAAAACAGGACATAGGGAATACTACATCCGTCCCATTTCAAATTGCAAAATTTGCATTTTTAAAAATGGATAATTTTTACCCACTTGGATGCTCACATCACATCACTTTTTTTACTTTTTTTCTTAATTTTCGTGTAAAGACGGTTTCATGCAATTTCAAATGAGACCGAGGGAGTATAAGGTTTGAAATGGTTGCAAGATATAGACAGACTTCTCACTTATGAGCCACAAGTCAGAGCTGTGAATGTAAGAAATAGACGAATGATTGATTCAGGTGAAAGAGGTTTCTTTTAAGTAAAGAGGTAAGTGTCGGATTTGGATGAGTGCACTAAATTGAGTTTTCTTCTACTACTATATCATTGTTGGTGGGAGTGCGGAGAGAAAAGGAAAATGCTTCTTATAAACAAAATCAATTTTATAGGTTGACTGTTACACAATTCTATTATAGAGTTCGGATTTAGAACTATTACATCAAACTATCCGTGCAAGAGCTTCCACTTTGGCGACGTGAGTAGCTTGAGGTACTTAAACACTAAAATTTAAATAAATAAATAAATTTTTCATAGTTCATCTTTAAATCAGTGTCCCAATTTATTTGAACTTTTTTTTATAAAAGTAGGGTTAATCTCACTTTCCTACACCAAAATTTACATGGTGTATCACTTAGAGGCCTATAGTTTTATTTTTCTCATTATAGGGCCTATACTTTCTTTTTCATATCAATTCAATGCCTAGACAATTACTTTGATCTACGTCCTCTACCAAGATGGTTAGTATTGGATTTTTAATGGAGATCTTATAATATGAGTGAGTATTACAAATTACAACTTTTGAGCTCTATACTAACTCAAAGATCTATTATCTATGAAAGAACAAATCCTAGACAAAACCGGTGTATCTCTTTAAAAAAGATCTAAATGATCAAACTTAAAGAGGTGCGTGTGTGTGATTTTAGATTCAAAGCACAAGAAATCTAATGTGATTTTGATTGAGGATCTGGGCTAAGTATGAAGGTATGAAGGTGTTCTTGAGAAATCTGGGAATTCAAAGAGCAATCTGTTGGTAGTGGTGCCCTAGGCACGTTTAATAAACGTTGTAATTGTTATCATTTATTTCATATCAATAAAGAGATGTTTTGATTATTATTGTTGTTCATGTTTACTTATAATAATCTTCGTCCCTAGTACTTGTTGAGCACTAGTATAAATGCTAAATGATCATGGGATGATCATGTTAGATTTATGGGTACTTGTTTGGAACAAGGTACTGGACATGACCCGCTGTATGAGATTTATGTCATGGTCTATGTCGAACATATATCTCATATTAGTTATGTCAATTGAATCCTTAGACATGAAGTTATTATAGTCTTCCACTTGATGAACATTGTGTTTGACATATTCAAACGCTACCTTAACACGGTAGTTATAAAGGGTATGATTGGCATAATCGGATTCCCGTTGGGAAGAATAATAAGCTAAATGGATTTGTCCCTCCACGGAGAGATGTCAAGCTTGGGCCTCTCGTAGGAATGATGTTGATGAAATGTTCGGCCGGACTCAAATGAATTGATTGGATCAATGTCATTTGGATTATCAACATATTCGGAATCGAGAAAGTATTGAACAAAACAAGTTGACTCTTTGACCATGACTTGTGTTCAATGACATCGTGGACAAAGGGATTGTGACATATTCTAAAGGAATGCGAACTTGTATCTAGTTACACTATTTGGGTAGGTATGACGGTTTGCTAGAACCTAATCATATCTTATGAGTTCATGTTTGAGCCCATTGCCAACTTAGTGTAATCCTAGAGGGTCACACACAAATAGAACGAATCATAAAGGACTAAATGAGAATTATGGAAAAATGTCAGGTTTTAGCTTTGGCACGACCGTGCGCCTTTAAACGGCACGACCGTGCCATAAATCCAAACCAAGGCAAAAGGCTCGGTCCGTTTGGCACGACCGTGCCAAACATAGGGGCACGACCGTGCCAATATTCGGGGAAGGTCTGGCAGGTTCGACCCATTTGGCACGACCGTGCCAAATAAAGGGGCACGACCGTGCCAGAATTCCTGGCAGAATAAGAACTTGCCTTAATTAAGGTGACGGGATTTAGGAATCCTAGGTCATTAAGAGTTAATGACTAGGTCCTATAAAAGCATCTTTTCACCAGCCATTAAGAAAGGAATTCCTAATTCATTGAGAGAATAATATTCTTGATTAGATCAAGAAATTCATAGTTCCATATAGTCAATATAATTGTGAAAACGTGTTTCACAATTTTTGGTCTAGCAACCAAGATCAAAGAAGTTCCTTTGATATTTGTTCAAGGTGTGGATACCGCTAGAGGGTGAAGCTCATCATCTTCAAAGTTCGTGCTCGTACTTTCTTCGTGATCAAGCTTCAAGTTTCTCCACCAAAGACCAAGGAAGATTTAATAGCCATCAAGGGTTAGTTTTATCCTATATTCATGTTATTGTATTTGATTTAATCATACGAACGGATCTATGGGCTTTGGGTTTCAAAATTTTAAATTGCTATATTCCGCTGCGCATGTTACTTGGAAACCCAACAGTGGTATCAGAGCCCCGTTCATGTTGATTAATTCAATACTTGGATCATGTTGTGTGTATATAAATTGTTTATGTGCCAAGCATGATATGAATATTGGATTATATGATGTTTATGTGTGTTTGTGATTTTATGTGGTTTATTGTTTTAGAAACTTTAATCGCACTATTCAATCGCAATAAAAATTATGGTGGATTTAAAATTGTTTGGATTATCAATTTTTGATTGGATCAAAGTTTTGATATTCTAGGGATTCAAGAATAAATTGTTTATTCAAGATTTTGTTGATCATGGTGATTGGATCACCAAGAACACCAAATCCTTATTGAATCGGGAAAAACAATTTTGAGACAAATTTTGGAACTTTAAAATTTTGATTTTCGGAAGGGTCCGACCGGACCCATACCTTGACCCGGCCGGACCTAGGGTTTGGCGCGGGGTAGAGCTTGGGTCTTGGGTGTGGATCTTGGGTTTAAATTTCCTATTTGTTTTAGTCTTGTGAGTCTAAGATTGGTTCAAGGTTTGGATGGCTAATCTACGTTCATCGAGATTGTGTTTCCCAAAATTGATCGCAATCAAAGTTTCAAAGATAAAACGAAGTTAGAATTATGAAGAGTTCATAATTGCTAAAATTGAGAAACAAAATTCTTGATTCAAAGTTTGGAGATCCATGTGGAATTGTGAATGCAATTGGCATATGTTCATCGAGACCATCTATTGCTTAGTTTCGGCCACATGGACTACTTCTTGGTTTCTTGAATTAGTGCGGGATTGTGGTTGCCTAATGGCTTAGTTCGACCGCACTTCTTGTTGTCTTGATTTGGAAATAATAACCGAAGTTGAAATAGTCTCATCCTATAATATAGAGAAACTAATGACACATAAATACCATGCTTAAATTAATGGAGATTAATTCAGTGGCTAAACTTGATGTGTAACATGTTATATTATGTGCTCATAAATGTGTTATATGCTATATGTGATGAACCTTTAAAGAAAGTTTTAAGTCCTTTTGCCATGCCATGATTAAAACACTTGTTTATACATGTGTAATTTTATGTGGCTCGCCAAAGCGAGGTGCATTGATTTTATTCATGTTTGAGCAAGATGAGTGAATAAGAGTTTCCTATGCGTTTAAATGGTTGGACTTAATTAAGCGTCAAAACAGTTTTGGGCTTAAGGCAAAGATGAAATTTAACATGCTTTTTGAAATTGGATTTCTTAAAGAATCTCATGAAAAGAACTGAGAGTCATATGAGATATGATTGACAAGAGTTGTCTACCTAATTGATTTAATTTTGAGCGGTGCGCCAAAGCGTACTCAAAATTAGATTAAAGCGGGATCTCAACCCATTTAAATTATACTATACATTGGATGTATAAAGAAGGTTGTATAATTTGGTGGGAGTATTTTGTTTTAAAATACATTAATTATCTCTTTAATGAAAATCGGTACTTATTAACTTTTGGAAATTTTGCATATTTGTAGATAATGACTAATAACACTCAATCAATGTCGTTGCGATCGATCCTTGAGAAGGATAAGCTCGAAGAGAATGGTACTAACTTTATGGATTGGATCCGTAGCATAAGAATCGTTCTTAGGCAAGAAGATAAGTTGTACATTCTCGATGGGCCTCTCCCTGCTGAACCACCGCCTACTGCCCCTAGGGTGGAAAGAGACAATTACAAGAAACATCGTAATGATTCTAGAGATGTAAGTTGTCTCATGCTTGCTGCTATGTGTTCAAAACTCCAACAAAGTTTGGAACATTTGGAAGCCTATGAGATAGGCGTGGAGTTGAGAACCATGTTTCAAGAACAAGCTAGGAAAGAGAGGTACAAGACCATTGTTGCATTCACTACTAGTAAAATGAATGAAGGGCAACAAGTGAGTCCTCACTTTCTTAAATGAAAGGTTATGTAGAGCACCTTGAGAAACTTGGCTATCCAATCCCATTGGAGCTAGCCACGGATCTCATTCTTAATTCATTACCTAAAAGTTATAATCAGTTTGTGATGAATTATAACATGCATGGAATGGATAAGAATCTCTCTGAGTTGCATGGGATGCTCAAAACTGCAGAGATGAAAAATTGTGGAGAAAGTTCTCCCGTGCTCTTGGTTCATGATGGGAAGAAGGCTGGTGCCAAAGGAAAGGGTAAGGCAAAAGTTGTCAAACCCAAGATAAGCAAGGCAAAGGTTGCCAAGGCTTCTGAGGCAAAACCTGATTCACAAAAGGATGCAATCTGTTTCCATTGTCAAGAAATTGGTCATTAGAAACGTAATTGCAAGGCTTTCTTGGAAGAGCAAAAGAAGAAGAAGGGCAGCAAAGCTGCGTCGACTTTAGGTATCTATATGATAGATATTCTCCTTTCTACCACTGATTCTTGGGTATTGGATACCGGATGTGGTTCTCACATTTGTCTAAATGTGCAGGGACTAAAGAATAGGAGACTGCTTAAAGAAGGTGAAGTAGATCTACGTGTGGGGAATGGAGCAAGAGTTGCTGCATTAGCCGTAGGGACTTATGAAGTCACTTTACCTTCCGGATTAATTCTTGTTTTGAACAATTGTTATTATGTTCCGGATTTAAGCAGAAATATTATTTCAATTTCTTGTTTGGATAATGAAGGTTTTAAGTTTCTTATTGAGAATAAGAAATTTTCTATTTATTTAAATGATGTGCTTTATGGTATTGCTAATTCATTTAATGGCCTTTATATCTTGGATGTCAAGAATGAAAATAATGTCTATCATGTAAATAAGAAATCTAAACCTAATGATGTAAATCATACTTATTTGTGGCATTGCCGTCTTGGTCATATTAATGAGAAGCGTATCTCAAAACTCCATGGGGACGGACTTTTGGGTTCATGTGACTTAGAGTCATATGATACTTGTGAGTCATGTCTTCTTGGAAAAATGACTAAGACACCTTTTACCAAGTTGGGTGAAAGGGCAAGCGACTTATTGGGGTTGATACATTCCGATGTATACGGACCATTAAGTAGCAATGCTAGGGGAGGATTTCAATACTTCATAACCTTCACTGATGATTATAGTAGATTTGGGTATGTTTACCTAATGAAACATAAAAGTGAAGCATTTGAGATATTTAGAATATTTCAAAATGAAGTAGAAAACAACTTGGCAAAAGTATAAAAGCACTTCGATCAGATCGAGGTGGAGAATACTTAAGTCAAGAATTTGATGATCATCTAAAGAATTGTGGAATAGTTTCGCAATTGACTCCACCCGGAACACCACAATGGAATGGTGTGTCCGAAAGGAGGAATCGGACTTTGTTAGACATGGTTCGATCAATGATGAGTCAAGTTGATCTTCCAATATCCTTTTGGGGTTACGCCCTAGAAACCGCTGCTTTCACACTAAATCGTGTTCCAATTAAATCGGTTCAAAAGACTCCATATGAGATGTGGAGCGGAAAGAAGCCTTGTCTATCTTTCATGAAGATTTGGGGTTGTGAAGCTTTTGTCAAAAGACTTGTCTCAGACAAACTTGCACACAAATCTAATAAATGTATTTTCGTGGGATATCCTAAGGAAACTAAAGGATATTACTTTTACAACCGAGAGGACAACAAAGTGTTTGTTGCCCGAACTGGTGTCTTTCTAGAGAAAGAGTTTCTCTCCAAAGAAATCAGTGGGAGTAAAATAAATCTTGAAGAAATTCGAGACCCAGAAAATAACATTGAACCAATAGAGGAACAAGAATAAGAACCACAAGGAGTTGTGGGAACCTGTTCAAAATACACAAGTAACTCGCAGATCTAGTAGGTTACGATCCGAGCCCGAGAGATATGGATTTCTCGTAACGGATAGTAATGAGGTAGAAATCATTGAGAATGATGAACCGTCAACCTACCAAAAGGCGATGTCTTCTCCTGATTCGGACAAGTGGCTTGGAGCCATGGAATCCGAATTACAATCCATGCAAGACAATCAAGTTTGGAATTTGATTGATGCGCCCGAAGGTGTAAAAAACCATAGGATGCAAATGGGTCTTCAAGAAGAAGACTGACATGGATGGGAAGGTGCATACTTACAAAGCTAGGCTTGTAGCGAAGGTTATAGGCAAGTTCATGGTATTGACTATGATGAGACCTTTTCACCCGTAGCAATGATCAAGTCTATAAGAATTTTGCTTGCCATTGCCGCATATCATGACTATGAAATATGGCAGATGGACGTCAAAACCGCTTTCCTGAATGGAAAACTACAAGAGGATGTGTATATGACACAACCAGAAGGTTTTGAACAAGATTCTAAGGTATGCAAATTGCAGAGATCCATCTATGGATTAAAGCAAGCTTCTAGGAGTTGGAATCTCCGTTTTGATGAATCGGTCAAAGAGTTTGGTTTCATCAAGAACGAAGATGAGCCTTGTGTATACAAAAAGATTAGTGGGAGCATAGTGCTATTCCTTATTTTATATGTGGATGACATATTGCTCATTGGAAACGACATTCCTACACTTCAGTCTGTGAAGACATGGTTAGGAAAGTGCTTCGCAATGAAAGATATGGGTGAAGCCGCATATATTCTTGGCATTAAGATCTATAGAGATAGATCAAGGAGGCTACTTGGTTTAAGCCAAAGTACATACATTGACAAGGTCATTAGAAGATTCCGTATGGAAAATTCTAAGAGAGGCACCTTGCCCGTGTTACATGGAGTTTCTCTAAGCAAGACTCAATGTCCTAAGACAAAAGATGAGCGTGAGAAAATGAATGATGTTCCATATGCTTCGGCAATTGGGTCCATCATATATGCTATGATTTGTACTAGGCCGGATGTATCTTATGCTTTGAGCATGACAAGTAGATACCAATCCGACCCTGGCGAAAATCATTGGATAGATGTAAAAGCGATTCTTAAGTACTTGAGAAGAACTAAAGACTCCTTTTTGGTCTATGGAATGGAAGATGATCTCGTTGTAAATGCTTACACGGATGCAAGCTTCCAAACCGACAAAGATGATAGCCGATCGCAATCGGGTTTTGTGTTTATGTTAAATGGTGGAGCTGTAAGCTGGAAGAGTTCCAAGCAAAGTACAACCGCTGATTCTACAACAGAAGCTGAGTATATTGCTGCATCGGATGCTGCAAAGGAAGCTGTTTGGATTAAGAAGTTCATAACTGAACTTGAAGTGGTTCCTAGTATTGCTAATCCAATAGACCTTTATTGCGATAATAATGGTGCTATTGCTCAAGCAAAGGAACCAAGAGCACATCAGAAATCCAAACACATACTTAGGCGTTTTCATATTATTCGAGAGATCGTTGATAGGGGAGACGTAAATATATGCAGAGTACCTACTGATGACAATGTTGCGGACCCGCTAACAAAGGGACTTCCACAAGCCAAACATGATGTCATCTAAGGTCCATGGGTATTAGATACATGGGAGATTGGGCCTAGGGCAAGTGGGAGATTGTTGGTAGTGGTGCCCTAGGCACGTTTAATAAACGTTGTAATTGTTATCATTTATTTCATATCAATAAAGAGATGTTTTGATTATTATTGTTGTTCATGTTTACTTATAATAATCTCCGTCCCTAGTACTTGTTGAGCACTAGTATAAAGGCTAAATGATCATGGATGATCATGTTAGATTTATGGGTACTTGTTTGGAACAAGGTACTGGACATGACCCGCTGTATGAGATTTATGTCATGGTCTATGTCGAACATATATCTCATATTAGTTATGTCAATTGAATCCTTAGACATGAAGTTATTATAGTCTTCCACTTGATGAACATTGTGTTTGACATATTCAAACGCTACCTTAACACGGTAGTTATAAAGGGTATGATTGGCATAATCTGATTCCCGTTGGGAAGAATAATAAGCTAAATGGATTTGTCCCTCCACGGAGAGATGTCAAGCTTGGGCCTCTCGTAGGAATGATGTTGATGAAATGTTCGGCCGGACTCAAATGAATTAATTGGATCAATGTCATTTGGATTATCAACATATTCGGAATCGAGAAAGTATTGAACAAAACAAGTTGACTCTTTGACCATGACTTGTGTTCAATGACATCGTGGACAAAGGGATTGTGACATATTCTAAAGGAATGCGAACTTGTATCTAGTTACACTATTTGGGTAGGTATGACGGTTTGCTAGAACCTAATCATATCTTATGAGTTCATGTTTGAGCCCATTGCCAACTTAGTGTAATCCTAGAGGGTCACACACAAATAGAACGAATCATAAAGGACTAAATGGGAATTATGGAAAAATGTCAGGTTTTGGCTTTGGCACGACCGTGTGCCTTTAAACGGCACGACCGTGCCATAAATCCAAACCAAGGCAAAAGGCTCGGTCCGTTTGGCACGACCGTGCCAAACATAGGGGAAGGTCTGGCAGGTTCGACCCATTTGGCACGACCGTGCCAAATAAAGGGGCACGACTGTGCCAGAATTCCTGGCAGAATAAGGACTTGCCTTAATTAAGGTGACGGGATTTAGGAATCCTAGGTCATTATGAGTTAATGACTAGGTCCTATAAAAGCATCTTTTCACCAGCCATTAAGAAAGGAATTCCTAATTCATTGAGAGAATAATATTCTTGATTAGATCAAGAAATTCATAGTTCCATATAGTCAATATAATTGTGAAAACGTGTTTACAATTTTTGGTCTAGCAACCAAGATCAAAAGAAGTTCCTTTGATATTTGTTCAAGGTGTGGATACCGCTAGAGGGTGAAGCTCATCATCTTCAAAGTTCGTGCTCGTACTTTCTTCGTGATAAAGCTTCAAGTTTCTCCACCAAAGACCAAGGAAGATTTAATAGCCATCAGGGTTAGTTTTATCCTATATTCATGTTATTGTATTTGATTTAATCATACGAACGGATCTATGGGCTTTGGGTTTCAAAATTTTAAATTGCTATATTCCGCTGCGCATGTTACTTGGAAACCCAACACAATCTTCAAATCTTCAACAAATACTTGAGAGAAAATTCAGAGCAACTTAGCAACTTCAAATGGTTGAAGTTATGAGGTATTTATAGGTGAGCTCTCAAAACTAGCCGTTGGAATCCCTTGTGGATAAGGTAAATGACAGATGTGTTTAGAGCACATTGATAGGAGCGCATGTCCTTTTATAGCCGTTAAGACACATAACATCAATATGACCGTTGTGGACAGATGTCCTCAAATCTGGGTGCATACGTGTTATTTTTCCACCGTTAGATCTTGGGCGTAGTTTGAATTTTGTCAAGTCTTCATATCTTTAGAAAATCTTCCAAGTGTTGAAACAATGTCAATGAGGCGCGTAGAGCCTTGCTGGCGCATAATCACAGCGCACGCATACATGCGCATAGGCGCATATGTCAGAGGCGCGTAGGCGCGGCGCAAAACTCATCCTTGTAATTTTCTTGAATCTTGATGTATTTTCCCTATCCCTAAGCCTATTCTATTCAATGGACTACCTAAAAAATGAAGTATAAATATTTTTTACATATGGGTCTAAAGTCCATGAATAAAACTTAGGTGATGGATCAATCAAATCTATACATAAAAAACTGAGATATAAGTGGGCATACCCAACAATCTCCCCCTATTTGATTGATGCCATTACCTACTATATCAGGGACAAACATTATACTTGATAATAACATGTCCAAATAAATAAAATTGATAAATCATGTCTCAAGTTAATGGACACACTAGTCCAAGATAGAGATTTCTAATCTATTCCAATAATGATAAAACATTACAAATGGAAAGATAGAAGTAACTTTCAACACATTCAAAATATATGAATTTTAGTTTTGAAATGTGTTCAAACTGAAAGTTTAAACTCTATGCATGAAAATATGAGCAGTTCAAATACTATGGATATGGTTTTAAACAGAATTCATTGTTCTACAAACAAGAAGTTTGAATGAACAAGGTTTGAGATAAATGTGATGCATTGTTCTCATTAATACTTAAAACTATAAGGAGTTAACGATTACAAGTATCCAAAAGGAGAACAAAAACACGTGCTAAAACAGTTAAGCACAAAAAGTTCAACAAAAAGATTACAAATAAACAAATCTAAGGGTTGGGTGGCGCAGGGAAGTCTTCCTTCAATCCTTCTTTAATTTTGCTCACTGAACGAGCAATTTGCTTTGATAGTTGATAGGATCTGTTGACGTTTGAAAATGTTTCAGAGACTCCATCTCTAATATAGCGCAAATGGTCATCATTGATAGTTTGGTACTCATCGATGGATCTCTATGTAATGGCCTGCTGTTGTGAGAAATTTTCAGCCAACACTTGAAGATGCGCTTCAACAGCACTTTGCGCGGAGAGAATATCAGTAGAGACTCGTTCTGTGCGCCTATCTGCGCTGGAATGCGCTGCGCTAAAGTGAGTCACAATAAGTTCCTTCAGAACATCTAACTTGGAAATCAGAGCGCTGATATCAATATGGGGCGCGCTAGAGTCTGCGCTATGAGTAGGCGCTGGAGTTGCTTGCGCCTTGGGTACTGCGCCATAAGCGGTTACTCCCAAAATTTCTAGCTCATCTTTCACTTCCTTGAGCTTGTCCACCACATTTAAAATTTTCTGGCTATCTCCTGCCACCATCTCAAACAATTTCCTGATATCTGATGCAACTCTAGCTTCTACTTGTTTTATAGCATCAATGAATTCATGGCTGTCGTTGAGTCTGATGCCTCCATCAATTTTGTCATGGAGAGAAGTAAGAGTAGCTTGAAAAAGGTTGTTCATCTGATCTATAGCATCATTCCACTGCTGAGGAGTAAGGAAATTTTTGTCCCTTATATCACCGCCAATGCATGCCATCTCCCCTTTATGGCGGCAATCTCATAAGCCTGACTTGCAATCATGAAAGTGTGAAGTTCCAATTATGATTCAATACGCGTCTGTCCTTGCTGGAGTTGCTGAAGTAGAGAAATAACCTAACTCATATCAGGAGATTGAGGAGGAGGCGCATGAGTAGAGTGAGGCGCTGGAGTAGAGCGCTGGCAGGTTATGGAATAGAGGTGCGCGGAGGAGAAGTCATATACTCAGCACTTGATTCACCAAAAGCATCTGCAAGCATGTGTTTAGTTGTCGAGTCAAGTGAATGATATCACTTTATTTATCTATGTTTTATGATCACTTTTTCCTTCATTTGAACTATGAGAAGCATGCATTTATATCCTTTTTATTGTTGTTTTGATAGGGACGGAGCAATTGAACTTTGGGCAGAAATGGAACAAAAATGATGATTTTTGGGCTAGTTTTGGTGGAGTTGCTGCACCTTGATTTGTGGAAGCAAAGAAGTTTGTTTTGGACTGTTTTGAAGACTCTCAATAAATAGAGAGCATTTTTTTTCTTTAGTTAAATTAACTCAAGACTTAGTTAATTAGTATCATTAAGTACTTAGGAGTTTTAGAATGTGTAGGGTCAGATTATTACCCTTTTATTCCCTAGAAGTCAAGGGTGAAGACACGCATAATTCACTCCAGGAAGAAGAGAACAAAGGCAGCAGTCTCCTCTTTTTCTCTGTTTTGTTTCCCAGATAGTGAGAAGTCTTCCCTTGTAAGAATAGTTTTTGTGATGTTGTTGATTCAAGCATGAGTGGCTAAGGTACTAATTTTGATTCAAGTGTTAATTTCAATTGTGCTTATGTGAGGCTATGTGTTGATCTTGTTTTCGCTTAACTCAAGTATTTGTATTTTCATAACAAATTTTATGGATCTTGTTTACTAGTTGAATTGACAACTCGTCTAGTTAATAATTTCCTAGAGCTTTCATAGAGCAATTAATCGAATTTGTTATGCTATCATAACGGATTTGGTTTATATGAAATTACAATCAAGGTTTTAGTAATTGTAGCTATCTCAATTGCTTGAGTTTTGTTCAACTATTTCGAGGGAATTTCATGCTATCATTAGTTAATATGGAACCCTAGTGTACTGATGGAAAAAATCTCCCTCTAATTAAATTACCTAGCAAGTGTACTAGTTACCTGTGTAGTAGTATGCACAAGCAAGGGTCGAATCCACAGAGACTTGAAGGATTAACAAGAATGTAAATTAAAACTATAAAAATAAATAAAAGGGTTTTGGTTTTTGTGATTTAATTATAATTAACCACTAAAGCAATAACTAAAACTAAACTAATAAAAGCAAGATTAAAGAATAGATTCACGGATTGAGTTCACAAATACTTTCACTCTATGCTATACTTCAAAATAATAAGATCAATTTCTTTCTTGGGTTCGTTCACTTTATTAAGAATTGGGACGGTCCGGTCGCCGGATTGCAATCCTTTTATTTCTTTTATATTATACTTTCCGCTAGGTCTATACAATATGCAAGAAATTCATGAAGCACTCAAGAACTTATAAACCTAAATCCTTTTGACTTCCGCTAGGTCCTCAATTGAATTTAATCATCAAAATAATGGTCAACGTATTATCACCCACGCTAGTGCAGTAATAATTACCCAATAATTCTAAAGTCAATTTATATCTTAACATATAATTGAAACTAAAGAATTTAACATGAAGAATATTTTGATGAACAAGAATTAATTTTAAATGGAAGAATTAAATCTATAGCATAAAGATCTAGTATTTGCTACTACCAATCCATGAATCTAGAAATTAACTACTCATAAAATTAAGAACAAAGAATAAATTAAAGAACATAAAAACCTGGATTAATTGATGAATCCTTGATTACAATCCTTGAATCTTGAATAAAAGTATGTACAAAGTATGAATAATAAATTAGGCTAGAGTGTTATATTTATACAAGGGCTAAAGAGGCGTAAAAATTAGGAAAACCCTAGGATTCCATGTTGAAAAAGGATAAAATAAGTGTTGATGGCCGAATTCCCCAGGAGCCCTTGGTATTTTGGGTTTCCAGAAAAGCCCTCCGAAAATTTCCCAAAGGTCCTCCAGAAATTCTAGGAAGGCCCCTGGAAATTTGGAAATTCCTGAAAAGCCCCTCAAAGTTTGGATAATTCCAGAAAAGTCCTTGGAAAATTCCCCTAAGGTCCCTGGGCGAGTGTGCGCTTGCTAGGGTGCAAGTGGGCGCCTACTTTGGTCAAAAAATGCTGTTTTTCTGTCCAAAGACCAAGTGGGCGCCTGGTATGGACCAGACGGGCGCTTGGTGCTTCGCTGATTATCGCGCAATCTTCTGGAGGCCATAACTTCTTCATACGAACTCCGATTTGGACGTGTAAACTATCGTTGGAAAGCTATTTTCGAGTAATATCCAATGGCATTGATTGATCAGAAGTCACATATATTTATCTTTATATTATGGTCTGTTCTTTATCCTTCCTTTTCGCACTTTCATGTACATGAATCCATGCATTCTTTTGCTCCTTCCCTATACTCATAAACACTCAAAAAACCATCAAAACACCCAATGTTGAGCATATAATAAGTCATAGAAGTATATGATTTGGATGGGTAAAAACATATCCATCAAATACCCCCAAACTTATCTTTTGCTCGTCCTCGAGTAAAACAAAAAAATATAGAACTATAAAACTACAAAAACTAAAAACAACTAAAACCACTATATATATATATATATATATATATATATATATATATATATATATATTTTGGATGTTCTCAATATATAACTTAATTATCAACACATTGACACGTAGGGCCTCTTAGCAGTCAACTTTACATGAGCTATCACGTACAAGAAATCAAATTTACATTAACGCACACTTTCTATGAAATCTCCCACCGTGAATATGTGAGTGGGATTATCACCAACAACCTAGGATTGTTTATGGGAATATTACTACCTAAAAAAGTACATCCCTTTTTAGTGTGTTTGCGAATTTTTTCAACGATTACTATGTATTGAAAAGAAGTTGTGTGTAGTGCCACCATACAATTTTTGAGCTTCAACTCCCAAATTATAGATTTCCATACATATCACAACACATTGATGCTCATATTCATTCCCGAACACATACTTCCTCCAATTTCCACAATGAGGGCAATATTTCATAGTGAGGATTCTTTGAATCTTTACTCACTTTTCCCCTTTAGCTTGCACTGACAAGAACACGAAGCATGTCATTACATAAAGTGCAAGCTCTACAATTTCCCCTGTGGCGTGCATTGACAAGAACACGGAGCATGTCATTACATAAAATGCACACCCTACAAAATTTACTTGCCCTCCCATTACAATTCAACTCCTTTTCAATTCAATACACAGTAACCTAATTATTGACAAATTTCACAAGCACGTTTTAAAGATCCTGAATATGTATTAATCTTTCCATAACGGGCACCTAGGTTGGTGGCCATAATCCGTGCATAAGAGTTAAAGTGGAAATAAATCATAGATTGTATGTTCTACTGCACTCCTAATTTCTCAACATGATAGCACACATAAAATGTCAATTCCAAGCCCACAATGACAATTAGCTAACAATTCTATCATATGAAGAGAACAATTTTTTAAAATTTTTCTATTTTTTTTGGAGGGTGACAACTATATACACTCCCCTATAAACCCACAAACTCGGAGAGATGCCTACCCCCAAACTCAAAACATGCTATGTCCTCATAGCATTAGGAACTAAAACATGCTTTGGGTTCAAAGGATGGCAAGACACAACAAAACAATAAAATGAAAGCAAAATAAATGTTACCTAGTTGGGTTGCCTCCCAACAAGCGCATTTGGTTAAGGTCGTTAGCCTGACCGTTGCCCGGTTTGGATTTCACCTTTCTTCCTTTGGCCCACTTTGCATTCTCGCGGGTCTTTACCTTCAAATCAATCCCCATATATAATCCCTTTTTTATTTCATTGTTTAGCACCAAAGGGAATATTTTACGATTACATTGCTTGGGCTCCACTTGAGGCCTCTCACCACCTTTTTCATCATCACAAGATGGATGGGGTACCATGATGATGATCAAGTTTTCATTGGGATCACTAAGGGTAGTCTCATTCGCATCATGAACCTCCTCACTATCCCTCTTCTCATCACCATATAAAGCAAACTCAAGCTCCTCAATGGCTATCTCATGCCATCTTTCTCCACCGTTTTTGTTTCCTTCACATCCTCTGTACAACCACTCGCATCATCAAAAGAGGAACCATCTTTAGAGTCAACATTGGATATTTCATAGACAAAATTCTCCTTTGCTTCTTCCAAAGGTTTCTCTTCGAGTGACTGATCCGTAGCGGAAACATTAGAGATTTCATAGACAAAATTCTCTTCTGCATCTCCACGGTTTTCTCTCCATATTATGGTGGTGGTTTAAAATATGGCTAAAAAAATGAGTCATAGACACACTCTTCCCCATTAGCATTTAGATACCAAACTAGGGTTGAAGGTTGCTCTTCCGCTTGTGGTGGTGGTGGATTATTCACATAGTTTGGCTCATAAGTGGGATTATAAACTATATCATCATTGCTCCAAACCATGTCTGAATGATTTCCCCATCCTTGATTAAAAGAGTTAGGAAAACAGTTATACTGTTGTTGCCATGGTTGGGCGAAACTCCTTTCTTGAACCTGTGGAACATACTCAGGAAAATAGGTCCTAGATGGACAATAATTAGTAGCATGAGAATAAACACCACAATTAGCACATCTTTCTTGCACCAAATTTAACTTGGCATTCAATATGTCTAAATTCTTAGATAAGATGTCTAGTTGTCGTTTAAATTCTTGTCTCCCTAATTCATCATTGATGTTTATTCTATACATCCCTTTAGAGTAGCTCTCACAAAATTTCTATTAAAAAATAAATAAATACTATTTACACTAAAGCGAAAAAAATAAAGAAAATTTATTTACACTAACTATACAAACTTGTTAACCTAATCAAGTCCCCGGCAACGGCGCCAAAAACTTGATGGAAAAAATCTCCCTCTAATTAAATTACCTAGCAAGTGTACAAGTTACCGGTGTAGTAGTATGCACAAGCAAGGGTCGAATCCACAGAGACTTGAAGGATTAACAAGAATGTAAATTAAAACTATAAAAATAAATAAAGGGGTTTTGGTTTTTGTGATTTAATTATAATTAACCACTAAAGCAATAACTAAAACTAAACTAAACTAATAAAACAAATAAAAGCAATATTAAAGAATAGATTCACGGATTGAGTTCACAAATACTTTCACTCTATGCTATACTTCAAAATAATAAGATCAATTTCTTTCTTGGGTTCGTTCACTTTATTAAGAATTGGGACGGTCCGGTCGCCGGATTGCAATCCTTTTATTTCTTTTATATTATACTTTCCGCTAGGTCTATACAATATGCAAGAAATTCATGAAGCACTCAAGAACTTATAAACCTAAATCCTTTTGACTTCCGCTAGGTCCTCAATTGAATTTAATCATCAAAATAATGGTCAACGTATTATCACCCACGCTAGTGCAGCAATAATTACCCAATAATTCTAAAGTCAATTTATATCTTAACATATAATTGAAACTAAAGAATTTAACATGAAGAATATTTTGATGAACAAGAATTAATTTTGAATGGAAGAATTAAATCTATAGCATAAAGATCTAGTATTTGCTACTACCAATCCATGAATCTAGAAATTAACTACTCATAAAATTAAGAACAAAGAATAAATTAAAGAACATCAAAACCTGGATTAATTGATGAATCCTTGATTACAATCCTTGAATCTTGAATAAAAGTATGTACAAAGTATGAATAATACATTAGGCTAGAGTGTTATATTTATACAAGGGCTAAAGAGGTGTAAAAATTAGGAAAACCCTAGGATTCCTTGTTGAAAAATGATAAAATAAGTGCTGATGGCCGAATTCCCTAGGAGCCCTTGGTATTTTTGGGTTTCCAGAAAAGCCCTCCGAAAATTCCCCAAAGGTCTTCCAAAAATTCCAGAAAGGCCCCTGGAAATTTGGAAATTCCTGAAAAGCCCCTCAAAATTTGGATAATTCCAGAAAAGTCTTTGGAAAATTCCCTAAGGTCCCTGGGCGAGTGGGCGCTTGCTAGGGTGAAAGTGGGTGCCTACTTTGGTCAAAAACTGCTGTTTTTTCTGTCCAAAGACCAAGTGGGCGCCTGGTATGGACCAGGCGGGCGCTTGGTGCTTCGCTGATTATCGCGCAATCTTCCGAAGGCCATAACTTCTTCATACGAACTCCGATTTGGACGTATAAACTATCGTTGGAAAGCTATTTTTGAGTAATATCCAATGGAATTGATTGATCAGAAGTCACATATATTTATCTTTATATTATGGTCCGTTCTTTATCCTTCCTTTTCGCACTTTAATGTACATGAATCCATGCATTCTTTTGCTCATTCCCTATACTCATAAACACTCAAAAAACCATCAAAACACCCAAGGTTGAGCATCTAATAAGTCATAGAAGTATATGATTTGGATGGGTAAAAACATATCCATCAAATACCCTCAAACTTATCTTTTGCTCGTCCTCGAGTAAAACAAAACAAATATAGAACTATAAAACTAGAAAAACTAAAAACAACTAAAACATATACTATATATATATATATATATATATATATATATATATATATATATATATTATTTTTGGATGTTCTCAATATATAACTTAATTATCAACACATTGACACGTAGGGCCTCTTAGCAGTCAACTTTACATGAGCTATCACGTACAAGAAATCAAATTTACATTAACGCACACTTTCTATGAAATCTCCCACCGTGAATATGTGAGTGGGATTATCACCAACAACCTAGGATTGTTTATGGGAATATTACTACCTAAAAAAGTACATCCCTTTTTAGTGTGTTTGCGATTTTTTCAACGATTACTATGTATTGAAAAGAAGTTGTGTGTAGTGCCACCATACAATTTTCGAGCTTCAACTCCCAAATTATAGATTTCCATAAATATCACAACACATTGATGCTCATATTCATTCCCGAACACATACTTCCTCCAATTTCCACAATGAGGGCAATATTTCATAGTGAGGATTCTTTGAATCTTTACTCACTTTTCCCCTTTAGCTTGGACTGACAAGAACACGAAGCATGTCATTACATAAAGTGCAAGCTCTAAAATTTCCCATGTGGCGTGCATTGACAAGAACACGGAGCATGTCATTACATAAAATGCACACCCTACAAAATTTACTTGCCCTCCCATTACAATTCAACTCCTTTTCAATTCAATACACAGTAACCTAATTATTGACAAATTTCACAAGCACGTTTTAAAGATCCTGAATATGTATTAATCTTTCCATAACGGGCACCTAGGTTGGTGGCCATAATCCGTGCATAAGAGTTAAAGTGGAAATAAATCATAGAATGTATGTTCTACTGCACTCCTAATTTCTCAACATGATAGCACACATAAAATGTCAATTCCAAGCCCACAATGACAATTAGCTAACAATTCTATCATATGAAGAGAACAAATTTTTAAAATTTTTCTATTTTTTTTTGGAGAGTGACAACTATATACACTCCCCTATAAACCCACAAACTCAGAGAGATGCCTACCCCCAAACTCAAAACATGCTATGTCCTCATAGCATAAGGAACTAAAACATGCTTTGGGTTCAAAGGATGGCAAGACACAACAAAACAATAAAATGAAAGCAAAATAAATGTTACCTAGTTGGGTTGCCTCCCAACAAGCGCATTTGGTTAAGGTCGTTAGCCCGACCGTTGCCCGGTTTGGATTTTACCTTTCTTCCTTTGGCCCACTTTGCATTCTCGTGGGTCTTTACCTTCAAATCGATCCCCATATATAATCCCTTTTTTATTTCAATGTTTAGCACCAAAGGGAATATTTTACGATTACATTGCTTGGGCTCCACTTGAGGCCTCTCACCACCTTTTTCATCATCACAAGATGGATGGGTTACCATGATGATGATCAAGTTTTCATTGGGATCACTAAGGGTAGTCTCATTCACATCATGAACCTCCTCACTATCCCTCTTCTCATCACCATATAAAGCAAACTCAAGCTCCTCAATGGCTATCTCATGCCATGTTTTCTCCACCGTTTTTGTTTCCTTCACATCCTCTGTACAACCACTCGCATCATCAAAAAGGAACCATCTTTAGAGTCAACATTGGATATTTCATAGACAAAATTCTCCTTTGCATCTTCCAAAGCTTTCTCTTCGAGTGACTGATCCGTAGCGGAAACATTAGAGATTTCATAGACAAAATTCTCTTCTGCGTCCTCCACGGTTTGCTCTCCATATTGTAGTGGTGGTTTAAAATATGGCTCAAAAAATGAGTCATAGACACACTCTTCCCCATCAGCATTTAGATACCAAACTAGGGTTGAAGGTTGCTCTTCCGCTTGTGGTGGTGGTGGATTATTCACATAGTTTGGCTCATAAGTGGGATTATAAACTATATCATCATTGCTCCAAACCATGTCTGAATGATTTCCCCATCCTTGATTAAAAGAGTTAGGAAAACAGTTATACTGTTGTTGCCATGGTTGGGCGAAACTCCTTTCTTGAACCTGTGGAACATACTCAGGAAAATAGGTCCTAGATAGACAATAATTAGTAGCATGAGAATAAACACCATAATTAGCACATCTTTCTTGCACCAAATTTAACTTGGCATTCAATATGTCTAAATTCTTAGATAAGATGTCTAGTTGTCGTTTAAATTCTTGTCTCCCTAATTCATCATTGATGTTTATTCTATACATCCCTTTAGAGTAGCTCTCACAAAATTTCTATTAAAAAATAAATAAATACTATTTACACTAAAGCGAAAATAATAAAGAAAATTTATTGACACTAACTATACAAACTTGTTAACCTAATCAAGTCCCCGGCAACGGCGCCAAAAACTTGATGGAAAAAATCTCCCTCTAATTAAATTACCTAGCAAGTGTTCTAGTTACCGGTGTAGTAGTATGCACAAGCAAGGGTCGAATCCACAGAGACTTGAAGGATTAACAAGAATGTAAATTAAAACTATAAAAATAAATAAAGGGGTTTTGTTTTTTGTGATTTAATTATAATTACCACTAAAGCAATAACTAAAACTAAACTAATAAAACAAATAAAAGCAATATTAAAGAATAGATTCACGGATTGAGTTCACAAATACTTTCACTTTATGCTATACTTCAAAATAATAAGATCAATTTCTTTCTTGGGTTCGTTCACTTTATTAAGAATTGGGACGGTCCGGTCGCCGGATTGCAATCCTTTTATTTCTTTTATATTATACTTTCCGCTAGGTCTATACAATATGCAAGAAATTCATGAAGCACTCAAGAATATATAAACCTAAATCCTTTTGACTTCCGCTAGGTCCTCAATTGAATTTAATCATCAAAATAATGGTCAACGTATTATCACCCACGCTAGTGCAGTAATAATTACCCAATAATTCTAAAATCAATTTATATCTTAACATATAATTGAAACTAAAGAATTTAACATGAAGAATCTTTTGATGAACAAGAATTAATTTTGAATGGAAGAATTAAATATATAGCATAAAGATCTAGTATTTACTACTACCAATCCATGAATCTAGAAATTAACTACTCATAAAATTAAGAACAAAGAATAAATTAAAGAACATCAAAACCTGGATTAATTGATGAATCATTGATTACAATCTTTGAATCTTGAATAAAAGTATGTACAAAGTATGAATAATAAATTAGGCTAGATTGTTATATTTATACAAGGGCTAAAGAGGTGTAAAAATTAGGAAAACCCTAGGATTCCTTGTTGAAAAAGGATAAAATAAGTGCTGATGGCCGAATTCCCCAGGAGCCCTTGGTGTTTTTGGGTTTCCAGAAAAGCCCTCCGAAAATTCCCCAAAGGTCCTCCAGAAATTCCAGAAAGGCCCCTGGAAATTTGGAAATTCCTGAAAAGCCCCTCAAAGTTTGGATAATTCCAGAAAAGTCTTTGGAAAATTCCCCTAAGGTCCCTGGGCGAGTGGGCGCTTGCTAGGGTGCAAGTGAGCGCCTACTTTGGTCAAAAACTGCTGTTTTTTTTGTCCAAAGACCAAGTGGGCGCCTGGTATGGACCAGGCGGACGCTTGGTGCTTCGCTGATTATCGCGCAATCTTCCGGAGGCAATAACTTCTTCATACGAACTCCGATTTGGACGTGTAAACTATCGTTGGAAAGATATTTTTGAGTACTATCCAATGGAATTGATTGATAAGAAGTCAGATCTATTTATCTTTATATTATGGTCCGTTCTTTATCCTTCATTTTCGCACTTTAATGTACATGAATCCATGCATTCTTTTGCTCATTCCCCATACTCATAAACACTCCAAAAACCATCAAAACACCCAAGTTTGAGCATCTAATAAGTCATAGAAGTATATTATTTGGATGGGTAAAAACATATCCATCATGTCCCCAATTGATTAATGGTAAGGTTGATTGAGTTCTAGGCTTGATCTATGCATTAGGGAAACCATAATTTATCTTGGTTATCCGGATAAGTTAACAGTTGAATACTTGAGAGTGAAAATTATCTTTTTGGAGCCTATGATCATTTGCACAATTGAAAAACACAACCCTTGAATCGGAGTTTATTTTATATTGGTATTTCTCAAGTTAATTCTCGTTATAAGGTTGTTATAGTACTTTTAATTTTCCGTTAGTTTAGTTAATCATCTTAGTTCTTAGTTAATCAAATACTTTTCAAAAGAAATAAAATATCCGTCCCCGTGGATACGAACTCTACTTGCCACTTTACTTGTTTGAGTAGGATAAATTAATTTGGCGGTTTAACGACACACCAAATTTTGGCGCCATTTCCGGGGACGGTGAAATCTCATTTCTTTTGATTAATAATAATAATTAAAAAAGGGTAGAAGAAAAAAATCAATTAGAAGACTCGTTTGAGTTAGGCGTGATCACGCTTAAGTCAAAATAGTCTTCTTTCCAAAAAAAAAAGTTTTTTATTTTTTTTCTTTTATTGTTTGTTCCTGGTTTATGCCTCGTTCCTCCCGTACAAGTGAACTTGTGTATGATCCAGAAATAGAGAAGAAAGCTAGGAGGTTAACAAAGGAAACAAGGTGTTATTGTTCAATTCTCGTCTTAAGCTCATGCTAGGTATGTGACGTTCCCAATGGCTCGAACCGTTCATTATTACAAAGGTGTTCCCTTATGGGACGGTGGAAATCAAAAGTTTGGATACAGACAAAATGTTTAAGGTGAACGGACAACGATTGAAGTTGTTCCATGAAGAAGAACGTGTTTCTTACGTTGAAGAGGTGGATTTGGAATTACCTCGATACTTGTGGGAATGAAAAACGTGAAAAAATTCGAGCATAACGACTTTAAAAAGTTGCGCTTCTTGGGAGGCAACCCAAAGAGTTTTAATTCTTGTTTCTTTAGTTTTTTTTTTCCTTTTAAGATTCAATTTGTTGGTTTTGAAAAAAAAAAATTCTCGAAGAATGTTTCCGAAAGGCCTGTAGAGGAGATAGACTTAAGCGTGATCACGCTTAAGTACAAAGGGTCTTCGGCCCAATTTTTTTTGAAGTTTATATCAGTTCAAGTCTACAGCTAAGGAAGAGTTAAGCGTGATCACGCTTAACTAAACAAAGTCTTCGGTTTTTTTGTTCTCTATTTTCATATTTTGTTATTTAAAAAAAACGTTTAATCTCAGCCGTTGGATTTCTTTTGCCTTTTTTTTTTTTTTTCAGGTGAAAAGTCAAGAATTGGGGAAGGAAAAAGAAAACCTACCCTCACAATAATTCACGGTCTCTCTCCCTCTTCAACCAAAATTCCCAAAATCCGCCGCCTGCCATTGACGAGCCCACCATCGTCGTCCCTCCAATCTCTCAAGCAACCAACACAGCCATCTCTTTTCCTATTCAAATCATCAGACCTTTAATACTTGGTTTTCTCATTACTCATTTGGCAACTAACCTGGGTTTGCTTAATTCTGAAATCACTAACCAGTTGCATGTAGCTTGTGACATGGAACCTCTTGATGCAATTTGTTTGAGAGATATGGGGATTGTGAAGATAGATGATAATGGAGTGCCAAGGTTTATCCCTCCAGGTGAGCCAGATAGGAAGAAAAATTCTTTGAAAAGAAAGAGGGTCACATTTTTCAAATTCATGAAATTTGATTCGTCCCGCTGCACTCCGAGATAGCTTCTAGTCAGGGAAGTTTTCTTTTTCTTTTCTTGTTCATAATTTCTTTTCCTTATTTTTATATTCTTAAATGGTATGCTTTGTTTTTCTTACTTGTGTATATTTGGAAAAAAAAAACTACATTGAGGACAATGTGAAATGCAGGTGTGGGGGTGTGTGACTTGACTTGCGATTTCTGTGCTTATTTTTTTTTTTTCAAAAATTGTTATGGAAGTTGGGGGGGGGGGATGGTAAAGTGTAACAACTTGAGAGGAGAAGGTTATTGGCTTGTTTCTATTGTACATTCATATGTCTCATTAACCTTAAGAATAGATGGAATGTCATTGTGCGGGGATAACACACAAAACACTTCTTAGGTGAGATTTCGGGCCATAGAGCAACACACCAATTATTCTCTCTTTTCTTTGTTGTGTGTGATCAAGCATAATGTATCCCTTCTAGAACTTGCTTTTGATGTTGGGTTGAGACATTTTTTGGGATTATGCACTTTTGAAAAGAGACTATAGGATTAGCCTTTTGTTGGCCTTCATTTGTATACCTACCCTTTATACCCCCCTAGTGAGCCATTTGAGCTTGTTTTATTTCTTTTGTAATTACACCTGTTAAAGAAAATTGTGTCTATTCTGTGGTTCCCCTTTGAATCCTTTGGCAAAGATATGTGAACAAGAATTGCATGTGAAGAAATTTTGTTCAACATGGAAATTTTGGTTGCAATGAATATAATCAAGGGAAATTGGGAGCATTTTGGTTTGGGAACATGGAGATAGTATTGGTAGTTTATGTATATATTATCTTCTTATTTTTGTTCATAGTTGTCTCCTCTTCTCTGAAAAAAAAAGAAAAAAAAGAAAAAAAAGAAAAAAAAACACAGAAAAAAAGGTGAGAGTATTGTGATCGTTTGATATACTCCCTAGATGTACACGCTTCATTTGTGGTTGGGAGTTCCATTTTGAGATGTGTGTATTTTCAATGAGAATTATTTGGTGAAATTTATTTGAATTGTGATTGTGGTTTGAAAGAGGTTCTTGATTGAAAAAAAAAAGTTCAATGTCAGTCACTTGGTTTGATATTCCTTGATGATGTTGGTTTGTTTTTATGGGAGTTCATTTTGCAATAATGTGAAGGATTTTTCGTGGGATTTTATTGAATTATGTGGAGAATTTCTTTGATGTGTTCAAGTTCATGGTGGAGGATTTGAGAGATTTGGTTTCATGTGAATAGTTTGGGAACGGAGATTTTTGAATGGTATGCATATGGACACAATTTTTCATATCTTCTTGACATAGTCACCTAAATATCCCTTTCCATCATACCTTTACCCATAGCCCCATTACAACTTTACAAGGTCCCTAAGTGCATAAGTTCATTCGTTTTTCGTGGAGACCTTGACATATTATCAAGCTTACGGTAACGGTGCACTATGCTTTGATATTGAGTGCTTAGACACGTCCCCTCAAACACTTGGAGCCATTGAGTGATTTCTTTTCCTTTTCGTGAGGTGTTCAATTTTGTCACAAAGGCATTCCATACATTATTAAGGCTAATGGGGAGGTATCATTGTATAATAAAAGCAATCCATGACCATTGTCCTTGAAAGTGTTGGTTTAATCTCCCATGTGCATAACGATTTTTGAGAAAAATTAGGGACGGAGATTTGTAAGTTAAGATGTAAAAAAGACAATTTTGGGGCATACTTGAGGAAAAGCATGGTTTAGGTGTGGGGGAATTTGATATCACTTTATTTATCTATGTTTTGTGATCACTTTTTCCTTCATTTGAACTATGAGAAGTATGCATTTATATCCTTTTTATTGTTGTTTTGCTAGGGACGGAGCAATTGAACTTTGGGCAGAAATGGAACAAAAAGGCTGATTTTTGGGCTAGTTTTGGTGGAGTTGCTGCACCTTGATTTGTGGAAGCAAAGAAGTTTGTTTTGGACTGTTTTGAAGATTCTCAATAAATAGAGAACAGTTTTTTTCTTTAGTTAAATGAACTCAATACTTAGTTAATTAGTATCATTATGTACTTTGGATTTTTAGAATGTGCAGGGTCAAGATTATTACCCTTTTATTCCCTAGCAGTCAAGGGTGAAGACACGCATAATTAACTCCAGGAAGAAGAGAACAAAGGCAGCAACTCTCCTCTTTTTCTCTGTTTTGTTTCCCAGCTAGTGAGAAGTCTTCCCTTGTAAGAATAATTTTTTTGTGATGATGTTGATTCAAGCCATAAGTGGCTAAGGTACTAATTTTGATTCAAGGGTTAATTTCAATTGTGCTTATGTGAGGCTATGTGTTGATATTGTTTTCGCTTAACTCAAGTATTTGTATTTTCATAACAAATTTTATGGATTTTGTTTACTAGTTGAATTGACAACTCGTCTAGTCAATAATTTCCTAGAGCTTTCTTAGAGCAATTAATAGAATTTGTTATGCTATCATAACGAATTTGGTTTATATGAAATTACAATCAAGATTTTAGTAATTGTAGCTATCTCAATTGCTTGAGTTTTGTTCAACTATTTCCAAGGAATTTCATGCTATTATTAGTTAATATGGAACCCTAGTGTCCCCAATTGATTAATGGTAAGGTTGATTGAGTGCTAGGCTTGATCTATGCATTAGGGAAACCATAATTTATCTTGGCTATCCGGATAAGTTAAAAGTTGAATACTTGAGAGCGAAATTATCTTTTGGAGCCTATGATCATTTGCACAATTGAACACCACAACCCTTGAATCGGAGTTTATTTTATATTGGTGTTTCTCAAGCTAATTCTCATTTTAAGGTTGTTATAGTAATTTTAATTTTCCGTTAGTTTAGTTAAGCATCTTAGTTCTTAGTTAATCAAATAAAAAATTCCCCCCTCTTTGGTTACCTGTTACTTTTCAAAAAATAAAATATCTGTCCCCGTGGATACGAACTCTAGTTGACACTTATTTGAGTAATATAAATTAATTTGGCTGTTTAACGACACACCAGTGAAGTGGTGGGAATTGCAGTAGAAGGGGGAGGCGCAGGAGCCGGGGCGCAGGAAATGTTCTGCGCCTTTTGAGAGGCTCTTGCTTCCTGTGAACTCGTTCCTCTCCTAAATCACCAAAAAATTCAGTTGAGATCCTATCTCGAAACTGTTGTTGTTGAAAATTTTATTTTTGACTCCATCATGAATTTTTAATAAGAAAGAAGGATTAAAAGATAAAGGTAAGACAAATTGTCAAACCTAAAGGAAATAATTGTAACTAAAATTATAACTCTGAATAATGCAATTGGTAATATGGCAATTGGATTGACCATTTAAAATTACAATCAAAATTCTGGATGATCAGTAAAAGAGATGGTAGTGAGACTACCATATGGGATATTTGTGCTATAAAATTATTCTTTCTACTTTTAATTATTGGTATAGAATACCGAATTTTGATCCCATATTTGTATAAATGTTCAGAAATTAATAAATAGAAAGTCTACTTATGAAAGGTAAAGTTAATCTATGAATGGTAATGATGCAAGAGTTGCAACATTGTTCGTAGAACACTTTTGAAGTGACTTTACTCATTAAGTAGAAAAATGTTATTTTGTTATAAGATAATGAAGGATATTTATTTCTGGGCAATGCTAGGCTTACAAAAAAAGTTTACAAAATGATGGATACAAGGTGTGGTGGCGATATTTCATTGGCTATATCGATAGTGGACCCGACACACTTCAATTAAAAATACCAACACAATTATGACACCTCATTTTGAAAGCCACATTTTGTAACCATCTTTTGCAACTTTATTATTTCTCTTTATTTCTTATTGAGAATAAGATAAGTGCTTTATTTATTATGATTTGCTTTATCGTATTGATGAATAATATAAATAAATCTTATATCCTAAATCTTGAAGAATAAAATAATAAATAAGGCTATAACATAAATAATTAAATTTTTAAAGCATTATTGTTTTGATCAAATAAATGAGAAACGCATATCTAAAATTCCATGGGACGGGGTTTTAAAGTTATATGATTTTGAATCATGTGATATATGCAAATCTTATTTACTTGGATCAAGACATCTTTTACTAGGAGTAGTAAAAAGGCTAGTAACTTATTTGACCTAATACATGTTGATGTATATGGAAGTAGCAATGCTAAAAGAAGATTTTCGTACTACTTGGATAAACTATTCAAAGATTCTGATTTGATCGAGATGATGAGTATTTGAACCAAGAATTTGACAATCATCTTTAAAGTTGGGAAATTGTTTCACAATTAACTCCATGAAGAACACCATTTTGGAATGATGTGGAGTCATAGAATCTAAAAGGCAATCCATATATAATAATCAATTTTGGAACTTGATCATTCTAACCTAAGGTGTAAAAACCAAATGATGGAATTAAGTTTTTTTGGAGAAATCTGACATGGGTAGCAAGGAACATACTGATTAAGCAAGACTAAATGTGAAAAGGTTGACTCATATTTCGACTATGATAAAACTTTCTCACTTGTAGTCACGTTTAAGTTATTAGAATTCTCATTGTCATATCTTCATGTTTGGAATATGAAATTTGACAAATGGATGTCAAAACAACGTTCCTTAATGGGAACTAAGTTTAGGATGTATTGGATACAACCTAAAGGTTTTGATAAACCTAGAAAATTCTAATAAGTTATGTAAGTTGCGGAAATCCATGTGATGGATTGAAGCAAGCTTCTTAGAGTTGAAACAATCATTTTGATGAAATGTTCAAATCGTTTGAAATTCATCAAAGATGAGACTTGTGTCTGCTACAAAATTAGTGGGAGCATAGTCTAATTCCTAGTCTTATATATGTGGTTGACATATAGTTCATTTGAAAAGAGTTTCTTAATGAAAGACTTGGGAAGAAGCCACCTACATCCTTGAAATTAATATCTATTGATATAAATCTAAGAAGTTGATTGGTTTGTGTCAAAGTACTTATAAAGACAAAGTACTGAATTGTTCAGTATGCAAGACTCTTGGAGAAGAAATTGCAAAGTTGTCTAATGACAGTGTTTTTGGCAAGACTTAGTCTTAGTGGAAGACTAATGAGCAAGAATACATGATTAGGATTCCATATGCTTCGGATATTGGATCTATCATGTATGTCATATTATGTACTTAGATGGGTAACTCGTATACTTGGAGTATGATGAGTATATACTAATCATATCCTAGTGAAAGTCACTAGATAGTTGTCAAGAAGTACTTGACAAGAACTAAGGATGCATTCTTGATGGTTGTTGACATGGGATATGATCTAGTAAATGGTTACATAGATGCATGCTTCCACATCGACAAAGATAATTAAAGATCGCAGTATGGACATATGTTTAAATTAAGTGCTATTAGTTGGAATAGTTTCAAACAAATACACCCTAAATTATTCTATGAATAATATTGAGTAAATAGTTACAAGAGTTGTAACTAAGGGAATTGTTTGAAAATAGATGTTATTAGTAAAACTAGAAATAGTTTCTAGTACTACTAATCATATGGACCTTTATTGTGAAATAATGGTTATTGCACAAGCTAAGGTTCCAAGGACTCATCTATGATACAAACACACACTCAGACGTTTCCATCTCTACAAGAAATCGTTGACATGGGAGATGTCAAAATATGTAAAATAACTTATGATGATAACAAGGATAATCTTCTAACAAAAGATCCTCCACATGCTGTTATGATGGTCATAAGCTAAGCTCAATGGTATTGGATATGTGTTGATTGGGCCTAGTACAAGTGGGAGATTGTTGGAGATTATGCCCTAGGCCTTTGAGAAAGGCCTTGTGTTACATCATGTTTTCATTTGTTATGGAGATAACAACCTTGAATTATTATATGTTTTACATGTTTATTATAATAATCCCCGTCACTAGTACTTATGAAGGACTAGTATAAGTTTAATCGATGATCATATAATGATCATGTGTATGTGATACAAATTAACTTATGGGTACTTGTTGGTGAACAAGTACTGGACATGACCCGCCTATGAGATTTATGTCATGGTCAAATGTCATAATTAAATCTCATATAGTTATATCATTTGATATCTTTAGACCTGAGATTATCATGGTCTTCCACATGATGAACATTATGTTTGACATAGTCAACCACTACCCTTAACCAGGTAGTCATAAAGGCTATGATTGGCATAATCAGATTCTTGTAGGGAAGAATGATAAGTCAAGATGGAATTTGTTCCTCCCTCAAGAGAGATATCTGCTTAGGCCACTCGAAGAGTAAGATTGATGAAATGCGTAGCCACGCTAAAATGAATTGATGTGTTCAATGTCATTTGCTCATATCAATCTACTCGGGATCTAGAAAGCATTGAACGATATAAGTTGACGTGGACATGACTTATGTTCAATATGATATCGCGTGACAAAAGGATTGTGATATGTTCTATGAGGATAAATGAACTTCGTTAAGTTATATTAATTGGGTAGTCATGATGGCTTGCTAGAGTCCGCTCATGACTTATGGTTTTGACCTTGGTTTGACTCATTGCCAACTTAATATAATCCTATGGGGTCACACACAAAAGAACGAATCAAAGAAAAGGCTGAAATTAGAATTGCGTAAAAGAGCGTAAAAAATCAGAATTAAGGAAAAATAGGAAGTTGGTTCCAGCAGGCCAGATCCGGCCGGACCTCCCTAAGGACCCGGTCGGACCAAGGGAGGGTCCGGGCGGACCATTCATAGACCCGGGCGGACCATTGTATATCGGGCCTGATTTTCCTGATTCGGTTTTTGACAGGATTTTAACCAAATCTCCTAAAGGGTTTAGGACTTTTGAGTTTAAATACACCTCTCTTTACTAGGTATTTACCTAATTGATATTGTATCATTATTGGTAGCCTCCATGTGTTTGAGAAACACATTCTTGAGTTTAGATTCAGAATCTAAAGCTCAAGAACACCAATAAATTCATATAGCCTTTGAAGATTAGAAAAGCGTATTTTCTAATGGGTCTAGCAATCCAGATCTAGAATGGTTCTAGATATTCGTTCGCATGTGGATAAACATAGATGGTGCTTGCTTTAGCATCTCAAGTTCGTTTTCCTATGATCGTGATTCAAAGAACGTGGAGGAGATCAAATCTTAAAGCTTGAAGACTTAAAGATTTGAAGATCCAAAAAAATTTAAACGCACAACAACGGTTAGTATTCTAAATTCATCTCCCTATTAATTTAATCATGATGAATGGATCCATGGGCTCATGGGTTTTGTTGATTTATATTGCCATCTTCCGCTGCGTAAGGACCATCAAAACCCAACACCAGGGACGGAGATTATTATAATAAACATGCAAAAGATATAATAATCAAACATTTAATATCTTTATTAAAGCATAAAGCAAATGATAACATTAATCGTTCAAATAACGTGCCTAGGGCATACACACCAACATGTTGGTACAAAGAGAAGAAGTGTTTTAACTGCAACAAGGTGGGACATCCGCAGTGGAAGTACCCGGAACCCAAGAAAGATGCTAAGGCTCAAGGAGAAAAAGATGACAACAAAGGGAACGGTGGAGGTCGTGGACGTGTGTTTTACCATGACAGCCAAGGTTACAAGAGACACTAATGATCTTGTGGCAGGTACGATTCAACTTTACTCCCGTAATTTACATGCTTTGATTGATACTGGTGCTACGCATTCTGTGATAAATGCTTGCTTGGCTAAGAGTATGAACTTAACTCCTGAGGCGTTAGAGAATCCTTTAGTGATAGATACTCTAATTGGAGAATCGATCCCTATTATGTCTATATTTAGGAAGTGTCCTTTGAACTGGACGAGAAAGAACTTGAGGTTGATCTCATTAGTTTAGAGATCGGAGAATTTGATGTGATCTTGGGAATTGACTGGTTAGCTGCATACCATGCCTATGTAGATTGTTTTAAGAAATAAGTCCACTTCAGATTGCCATCTGGAGAAGAGTGTTGTTTCCAAGGAACGAAACCTAGGACCCGATCGAATCTTATTTCGGTAATGAAGGCTTGTAAGCTGTTAAAGAAAGGGTGTGAAGGATTCTTGGCATAAATTGGCGATACGAACAAGGAGGAAGTAAGTATAGAATCACTTTTCGTGATTAGAGACTTCAAGGATGTGTTTCCGGAGGATTTACCAGGGATACCACCAGAAAGAGAAGTAGAGTTTTCTATCGATTTGGTACCAGAGACTGCACCAATATCGAAGGTGCCATATAGAATGGATCCGTTAGAACAGAAGGAATTGAAGGAACAACTACAAGAGTTGTTGGACAAGGGTTTAATTAGACCGAGTGTGTCACCATGGGGTGCACCGGTGTTATTTGTGAAGAAGAAGGATGGGTCGATTAGGTTGTGTATCTACTATCGAGAATTGAATCGTGTGACGTAAGGAATCAATATCCGTTGCCAAGGATAGATGATTTGTTTGACCAACTTCGTGGAGCATGTTATTTATCAAAGATAGATTTAAGATCTGGTTATCATCAGCTGAGATAAAGAAGGACGATATAGCAAAGACCGACTTTAGGATGAGGTACGGTCATTACGAGTTTGTGGTGATGCCGTTTGGGTTGACTAACGAACCGACAACATTTATGGAACTTATGAATATGATATTTCAGAAGTTTCTGGATAAATGTGTGATTGTGTTCATTGATGATATCTTGGTGTATTCGAGGACCAAGGAAGAACATGAAGAGCACTTGAGGTTAATGCTGCAGATTTTGAGAGAGCAGAAGTTGTACGCCAAATTCAAGTGTGAGTTTTGGCTTGAGAAAGTGGCATTCTTAAGACATGCGGTTGGAAAGGATGGAATCATGAGGTACCAATCAAGAATATGGGTGCCAGACAATGAGGATATTAAGATAAAGATTCTGAAGGAAGCTCTTTGTTCGAGATTTTCCGTACACCCTGGAAGTACGAAGATGAACATAAACCTAAGAGAATCGTTTTGGTGGAACAACATGAATGGAGATGTAGCAGAATTTGTATCGAAATTTTTGGTGTGTCAACAAGTGAAGAGTGAACACCAGAGACTGGCATGATTATTGCAGTCGTTGCCTATTCCAGAATGGAAGTGGGAGCACATAGCGATGGATCTGGTAGTAGGGCTACCAAAGACAGTGAAGGGCCACAACGCAATTTGGGTTATTATGGACAAACTTACGAAGTCGGCTCATTTTCTAGCAATCAAAGTGACAGATTCATTGGAGAAGTTATCCAAGTTGTATATTGATGAGATTGTGAGACTTTATGGAATACCAGTTTCAATAGTGTCTGATCGAGATGTGAGATTTACATTAAAATTTTGGAAGAGTCTACAACAAGCTTTGGGTACGGAGTTGACGATGAGTACAGCCTTTAATCTGCAGACAGATGGACAGTTGGAAAGGACTATCCAGACTCTAGAAGACATGTTGAGAGCTACGTCATTGGACTGGCAAGGAACGTGGGACGAACATTTGACACTAGTGGAATTCGCGTATAATAACAGTTTTCATGCTAGTATCGGGATGGCACCGTACGAAACATTGTGTTAGGATTTATTGTTAGTACACCCACTTAATTTGATTGATCCATGCCACGTGTCTTTTTATGGACTTTAGGACCACATGTAATGAATTTATACTTCAATTTTTAGACAAGTCTATTTCTAGATTTTTATTGTCCTGCTGAGTATTTAGTTTGGTTAACCTAGCGGTTAGTTCTTAAAACCGCATTCGTGCTATCTTAGAACCGCCAGCATGGAGTTGCTTATTTTTTCATCACCGCAGTCAGTGGCTTTGATGAAACTGCTTTTCAAGTCTCTCTTGGAACCGCTGATGACAACTTGATGGAACCGCTATCATGTAACCGCGTGCTTCAGTATCTTATGAAACCGTACATCAAGTTCATCCTTGGAACCGCTCCTATGCCTGGTGGAACCGCCGATCAGTTATTGAAGAATTCAAGAATGTCATTTATTCCTTAGACAAACATTCCCTTTTCAACCATAAAGGAATGTGTTATGTCTTGTCAAAATAACTCTAAGTTAACTTGGAGTTTCTGCAAGGAATGTCGGTTTGTCTAGCAGTTTAAATTGTTTACCGTTAGTCCTTTCTCTGCAACAAAGGACATTTGTCAGGTAATGGTGCTACAACTACCAAGGACGAAAATGACAGCTCAACCAATGGGATTTCGACAGCAGTTGTACCATCAGATTTATTTCAAATCTTTACCCAACGGTCACAAGGGTGCACTGCCTATAAATAGCCTTCATTTCTCAACAATGAAGGTTGCTAAGATTCAAGAGATTTATTCCCAAGTGTTCAAGTTTTCTTTGAATATTGAAACCCAGAAATTCAAACCTTCAAACATCTCCTTAGCAAACCCAGATTTTTTCATCAAGCTTCAAGCCTATCAACCATTCCATACTCATCCTTTACACAAAAAGTTTTCATTTGCTCAACCATCATTTAGATACTTAGAGCATTTGATTTCTTTCCACACACACACGAGATTTATATGATCATATAGATTATATACTTCGAAAACACAGGTTGTTATTATAGTATAGGTTAGACTGATTGTTTAGTGTTTAGATTCATCTTGTAAAACCTCCTCTAAATAATACAAGTCTAGTAGCTATTAGAAAATCCTAGACTAACCATCTAGGTAGAGGACGTAGTTCATTCAAGAACGAACCTCTTCAAATTGTGTGTTTGATCTTTTCTTTTCTTTTCTGTCTTGTCATTTACTTTTCTGTCTTGTCATTTACTTTTCTGTTGTGGTCTTTTACTTGCTACTCATACAAAATAACTTGAAAAATGAATTGTGTTTTTCTTTTGATCTTTATTTGAACTTATCGGTTGCATCATAGTGTTTTTACCCCGAGTCAAACCGCCCAACTCTTTAACTATCCTTTTTGCCAAACTGCAAAATTTCGCTGTGCATTTTATCAGTTCGGTTTAAGTGCTTTAAACCGTAGTTGACCAAACTGATAAGTACTCAGTTGATTTTCAAGGGTATTTTACGAAAAAGCTTGGACTGCTATTCACCCCCTCTAGCGGTTCTATACCCTTGTTGCCCTCTGGGACCAACAAGTGGTATCAGAGCATATCCACCAAAACTTGTTTTTACAAGCTTAACCGCTTGGGTGCTGATCGAATGGTAAACACAAACACCCATATGATGAAAACATCAAATTCGAATCACTTACCGATTCTGGATGAAGATATTTTTATCTTTTGAAAGATAGGATGATGAAAACACATGATTTCATGTGATCATAGACTGGGGACCGCGGTTAAGGATGGACCATATGTCCCTATGAAAGCTAATCCACGTGCAGGAACCGTAGGAGAAGAAGCTGAAATCAGGAAGTTGGAAAGTGAGTGGACTGAAGCAGACCGCAACAATGTGGACTTTGATGGAAGAGCTATGTCCATGCTAGTTTCAGCTATTGACTTGAGGACTCATTCTAAGGTGCTTCACTGCACAACCGCAAAGGCTACCAGGGATGCTATAGTTGACTCTCTGGAAGGAGATTCAGATACCAAGAAGAACCTCCTCTATCAACAGAGAAGGCTCTTTGACTACTTTATTAAAGACCCTAAGGAATCTCTTCGACAGTGCTATGAGAGGTTCATTGATATTGTTAATGTATGTTTTTCTCTTGGACATGTCTATTCCAATACAGACTTGAACATGAGATTCATGCAAGCTCTTGGTAGTAAATGGCTTATTAAGACTACTAACATTGAAGACAACAAGGACTTGGAAGCTCTTGATCTTCGACACTTATATGCCATGCTGAAGGTTTTTGAATTTAAGCTTGAAGAGGTCCATGAAACCGAAACTAGATTTCAGACCCTCTCTCTAGCCGCATTCAACAATACCTCATCTCCAGTTTACAATCCAGACCATCATCAAGCCGCACCTCACCTCCACTTGCAAACCGCTCCTCCTGATCAGACTGCACCTAGATACAATCCTCCAACCGCACCATCTGATTATTATCAACAGTATCATCAACCCTATCCTCACCTCATCAACCTTATCAACAGTCTCATCATTTCTACACTCCTCCTCAAATTTTCTATTCTCAGAGTGTAGCATCTCAAT
>JAOWBW010003018.1:0-43820 GCA_026119855.1 Campanula takesimana
ATAAGAGATTGATCCCGTCATGGTGCCTTTTGTAGACTCGGTCTCCAATCAGTACATACTGAGAGGCTAGCCTTTGCAGAGCCGCTTGAGACTTCTTATTGCTATTCTCGGGATAAGTGCCATCTTTGAGGAAATTCACGATATCCGAATACCACGGAGAGTTTGTTTGAACCTCGTTGATCTTGATACTCATGCCAGTATGCCGGACTGTTCCTTCGGGCAATTTTGAAGGCTTCACCATTTTCTTTTGGGCATTTCGACTAATGAAGCTATGGTGGCCAGTGCATCGGCGAAGCGATTTTTATCCCTTGGCAGGTAGTTGAAAGTGATCTCTTGGAATTGTTCAACCATTCTTCAAGGTGCTGACCATACTGTTGGAGGGTCGGGTCTTGGATTCGCCATTTACCCGATTGCTGATTGATAGGAGCAAAGAGTCGCCGAATACTTCTAGTTCCGTGACGTTTCTTTCGAGAGCTGCTTCGAGCCCTGCTATACATTGCTTCGTACTCGGCAATGTTGTTGGTAGCTTCGATTCCAGACGGATGCAATGGAGTGTAGATGTCTATTGGATCGACAAGCAATACTCCTATACCAAAACCGTTTATTGGCGGCGCCATCGAAAAAGTTGCCACTTATTTTCCTCGGTTGCATTACAAATAAAATGCTCGTCGGGGACTGTACGTCTTCCCCCTTCACTTCGTCACACGGGAATTCGGTAAGCTGGTCACTGAACACTTTCCCCCTGACGGATTTTAGTGTGACGTAAGTGATATCATAGCCGGCGAGCATGAAGTACCATTTGGCTATTCTTGTTAACATGAAAGGCTTCTCGAAGATGTGCGGAGCGGGTCACCTTTGCTACTAGCTGATCGGAAAGCTTCATATAGTGTTTGAGCTTTGAGTAACCCAAAACAATGCTGCACATGACTTCTCTAAGACAGAGTAGTTCTTTTCGCCTCCTTGGAATCGGCGACTGACAAAATAAATGGCATTCTCCTTTGTGGACTCTCGTTGCTCTTGTTGCTAACATAGCCCCTAGGGCTTCAATCATTGACAGTGAGATAGAGCAAAAGAGGCTTCTCCTTGTGCGGCGGAACTAGAACAGGAGGGCACGTCAAGTAATGCTTCACTTGGTTGAGGCTTCTTGGCACGCGTCGGTCCATTCTAGAGCCACATTCTTCTTGAGTAGCTTGAAGATGGCTCTCACATGGAAGTGAGTTGGTGCACAAACCGACTGATGTATTGCAGTCTGCCATGAAACCTTTGATCTCTTTCTGCGTCTTTGGAGGAGGCATGTCAATGATTGCCTTGATTTTGGAGGGATCTACTTCAATTCCCCTTTCAATGACCATATAACCAAGGACTTTGCCTCGGATAACTCCAAACGTGCACTTTACAGGGTTGAGCCTCATCTTGTGTTGACGAAGCCTTTCGAAGAACTTGCGGAGATCGATTAAATGTTGACCATCGGTCCCTTTGGAGTGAATGATCATGTCGTCTACATAGACCTCGATTTCTTTGTGAATCATATCATGGAACAAGTCTGTCACGGCTCTTTGGTAGGAAGAACCAGCGTTTCTTAGCCCAAATGGCATGACTGTGTAGCAAAAGGTACCCCCGGTGTTGTGAAGGCTGTCTTATGTTGATCTTCCTCGGCATGAGAATCTGATTGTACCCAGTGAACCCATCCACGAATGAGTGAACCTCGTAGGCAGCAGTGGAGTCGACCAGCATGTCGATGTTAGGGAGTGGAAAATCGTCTTTCGGGGAAGCTTTGTTCAAATCCCGGAAGTCCACACAAACTCGAACCTTACCGTTTGCCTTTCTGACTGTCACGATGTTGGCTAACCATGTCAGATACTCGATAACCTTGATGAAATCCACACTGAGGAGCTTCTCGATCTCTTCTTTGACTTGCAGAGACCATTCTGGCTTGATCTTTCTGAGCTTCTGTTTTACCGGCTTAGCATCTTCTCTGATCGGAATTCTGTGCTCCGCTACCTTTCTGTCCAAACCCGGAATGTCTTTGTATGACCATGCGAACACATCCACGAACTCATGTAGTAGTGCAGTCAATCTGTCTCTGTCGTCCCCCTTGAAGAAGCTTCCGAACTTAGTTTCTCTTGGCTCTTCGTCGGTACCCAGATTAACAACATGCAATTCTTCGTCAGCCCCTGGACCATTTTCACCACGACTACGGACCTGTTGAGCAAGTTCATGTAAGCATGTTGTGTTTTCGTGGTGTATTTCATCATATTTTGAATCGTTATTAACTTGTTCATTAAGTTCATTATTAGTTAATTCATCATTTATAATATTTGCAATCTCAGGGTACTCAGAAATATCAAATTTTTCATTAGCAAAGAAAGGAAACACACGCTCGGCTATGGCCTCCATATCCTCTTGGGTGAGGGTATTAGAGACACTCTCGGACTCGAAAGTCAGTGTGAGCCGCTCTTCCCTTGTTGCTGTGCGGGGTATACAACCCATTTCTTGGACTAAGAATTCTTCGGATACCATGGGACCTTTCGTAGAATACCAATTGTTGATCGGCTAGGAGCTTGGCGGGATCTCACTGATAGTCTCATTCATGATGACGGTGTCATGGATGGCGTTGACTTGACATTCATTAATTATGGCAAGCTCTTCGAACATGGAGGCTAAATCTATCGGTTCTTCCCCCACGATGATTTCTGTCTCGGACTCTATAGTCACCTTCCATCCCCACCATTCACGGGGCGACATGGGATTTGGTTCCCTTTCGGATTTCTGGATCTCACAATCGGAGAAGATTTTGAGACCGGGCTTTCTGACACCCTTATTGTTAACCCATGGTTCGGGAAAGATCATGTATGGAACGTCTTCCCCTTGGTGGACAAAATAGCCATTCAACATCTTGCGGTAAGGCCTTAGATTAGGGACCTCATAACGACGGCCTTCTTTATGAGCTCGGGCCTTTTCATTCTTTATTGCTTGCTCTTGTTTCAAGTCTTCTCTGGAAGGCTCGTACCCCTAACCGAATGTGTTCTTGACAAATGGGACTTGCACAGGATGTAGGATTCCTTGTTGATATTTCCCTAGGCCTAAACCAGGGAAGTAGTCCATATTCCTCATCATGCGGAGGACTTTGTGATTGCTGGGGGTCCATGATCCGTTTCCCCCTTCTTTGTCAATGGCGTTGATTGAGACGCCGGAGAGAGTGGAGTCTGGTAAACCATGCTGAACTTGGTGGACGGGCTCACCTTTTCTGTGTATAGTGACGTTTTCGGCCATGACGGTCACTATTTCATCACCATTTCGGATCTTGACACATTGATGGAGAGTTGACGGGACGGCATTAGAACTGTGAATCCATGGTCGACCCAAAAGCAAGTTGAACGAGGCCGGGATGTCAAGCACTTGGAATTGAACAGACATGATCATGCTCCCAAACTCAATGTCTATTTCGATCATGCCCATGACTGTACGGGCGGTGCTGTCATAACCTCGGATTACTTGAGTAGAAGGCTTCAAATCGGAATCATTAAGCCCCAGTATGCCCATGATTCTGCCAGGCATGAGGTTGAGTGCAGAACCACCGTCCACTAAGACTCTTGAGATGGGCCTCCCCCTTACTCGTACCTTGAGGTAAATAGCCTCGTTGTGGTCGGAACCAAATGGTGGAAGGTCCATATCGGCAAAGGTGATTACGTTGCCAAAATGAATGTGACCGATCATTGCCGTGAGGTCCTCGGGAGTAGTATCGGGAGAAATTGATGTATCATCGAGATTGCGGATGACAAGATCTCGGTGTTTCTTTGAGGATGCGATGAGGTCCCAAATAGAGATGTTGGCTTGAGTTTTCTTGAGTTGGACAAGTAGAGGATCTTCGGGAGTGTCGCGAGCTTGCGGCCTTTGAGAAGAGGAGCTTGGTACGGAAGTGGAAGGGTTGCTTGCTATGACTCGACCGGACCGAGTTAGCATGTTGACGTTCCCATCTTGCTTCTTTTTCCTATTCTCTAGTACTTCCCTCATTACCTCATCGTAAGTCACAACATAACAAGAATTGTCAAGTTTATTCATAACATTGGGGCCCCCATTCACAATTGGGATTGAATGGGTGGTCCCCTCGAGTTCTCCTATTTCTATTACATTGACATGTTCACCATTAGTCACCACAAATTCTTTCTTGTCTATGAGATCTTGAATGACATTGCGGAGAACGAAGCATTCCTCGGTGGTGTGGCCACTATATTGGTGGTAGCCACAATATATGTGGTGAGCATGATTGGGGTTGACCGTCTTGGGTTGGTACCCTTGTATGGGTGTGACTTGACCCTTTGCTTTGAGAAATTCGAAAGCTTCGGTTTGAGTCATGCCTTGGAGAGGCGTGTAGATACGGTCATTTCGAGACTTCTTCCCTTGGGGTGGAGGAACCTTTTTGTAATTCCCCTTGTCAATAGTAACGGCGTTGACCGAGGCCTCTTTTCTGGAGTTGGAAGCGGCCTTGTAGCGGTAGCTAGGAGCACTTTTCTTGACTTCCTTGAGCAACTCGTCCATTCGGACCCCCGCCTCATACATTTGGGAGAAATCCGCATAGCAAGCCCCACTTAGGTGGGTGCGGAGATCAATTTTGAGACATTTGAGAAAGATGTCCATTTGCTCCTTGGTATTTGGCCTTTCCAGAATCTCGGAGAGTTTATCATTCCATCTCCTTGTGAAGTCGATGAAGGACTCGTGGTCTCGTTGAGTAGTGTTCTCTAGCTCTTTCCTTGTGGGCCGGTGAGTGGTGTTGCCTTGGTATTGGTTCTTAAAGGCAAGCATGGCGGAGTCCCAATCAAGACGGACAGTGAGCGGGAGAGTAGCATACCAATCTTTTGCCGCCCCCTCGAGAGTGAGAGGAAAGCATTGAGCCATCACCTTGGGGAGACCTTCTTCGGAACCATTGCCCAAATATAAGTCTCAATGTGAGCCATAGGACAAGAGTTGCCCTTGAATTTGCTTATGTCGGGCATCTTGAACTTATCAGGAAGAGAGGCCATAGTACTCATGAGGATGGATGATTGATAAAGGCTTGTGTCGGAGCCTTTCCCCATGTTGAGCCTATTGAATTTTTGGTCGATGTAGGACATGATAGAATCCACCATTTTGGGCTCATTGTTCTCGGAACTTGGCTCTCCCACTTTCTTGGTGCGGGTGTTGACATAAGGACTTTTGAACAAACCTTCGGTCCATTCGTCATCGTCATCGTCATTTTTGCTCTTCCCCTTAGCAAGATTAGTGAGCTTTTCTTTCATTAGCTCCATCTCGGCCTCGTGGGCCTCCCTTTGGCTGTTGAGGTGGGATTGCCAAATGTCGTCTTTGCTTTGTGCCTACTTATTAAGGGTGGAGACTTGCTCTTGGAGGAGTTTGACCATGGTTGCGAGTTGCTCGAGAGTCATGGTATTGTTGGTGTTGGAGCCGCCGGCCATTGTTGATGTAGGAGATGTTGGAGTGATCTCTTCACGGACTAACCGATTTGCCGAATCCCGGTAGACTCTGTAAGTACCAATTGAACCTATATTTCAGAAGAGGCCCTTGTCAGTCTTGAGTAACACTTGCGGTCCACGAAGAGGCTTAGAACACACAGTTGGGCACACGACTCGAACCACATAAGAAAAGACTCTTTTTTTTTTATAAGTCGGAGGGAATGGATCCCTTTTGGGGTTTCTAAGAAAATAATGGAATCGTCACACTAGTATATAGACCATCTCGCGGTCCCATATACTCATCGGATTCCATCGCGTTCGTGAATCCTACATGTATCGGGATTAAACTAAATTAATGTAGTAAAGCATACATGCGGGGACGGATTTTTATTTTCGTCCAAAATAACCACTTTTGGGGACGGATTTTTATTGCGTCCGTTTCAACAAGTTGGCATGTATGATTTGAAGACATTAGTTTATGGAAATCTCGGTACATGGAAGCCGACTTGAGTCACGGAGTGTTAGACCCTAACTAGAATTGTGTGGCTTGTGCTCGGCTAAAGAGAGGCTTAATGGTCACCCCCGGCATGTAGTCGTGAACTACGCCACGGGCTGAGGTTTACCGCTTCGGAAGAGTCAAGGTCGAGTGGAGCTTGAAACTTCCTAGGACGGGCCTCAACGGGTTTGGGGTTGGACTTGTGCAACTCGATTGTGAGCAATTCATAGGAATATGTTCATGTAGTGTGAGGTCTAACAGGTGACAAAATATTTTTTTTTTTCAAAAGAAATAAAAAAAAAACAAATAAGCACATAATTACAACTTTCGAATCACCCGTGTGACCAATAAAATAGAACATAAAATTAAAACAGTCCGAAGTTCAGAATAACCACTGATGCAGGCAGCTGTGCCCACATCCCCATCATACTGCTCTGTTCTGAGACCTGTTTCTGTTCTGGGAACCAACCCAAAAGCGTGCGCCTCTGAGTGTTGATACGAGACGCGCGCGCATGGCGCGATGCTATTGGGAGGCGCGCGCTTCTGGGCACACTTGTCAGATTGTCAGATTTTGGACTCAAGGGATTGCCCTGGTCCTATGTGCATATTGTAACCCCTGCAGAAATGATTAGTCGAGAATAGCAGAAGAAGAAGATGAAGAACATGAAGAAGCGGGCGATTCTGGTCCTTGATGCGGGATGCGCGCGCCTTAGGCTGAAGAGGCCAGAATCGCACGCCTCCCCCATCAGGAGTCAGAATGCCCAGAAAAGATGTAGATTTTGATCAGAATGCAAGTTTAACCCTCAAACATCCCCAGCGGAGTCGCCACTGTAGATACCCCGGGGGAACCACGGCTTTGGCTAGAGCGCGTGTGTTATCCTAGGATGTCTAACTTGTTTTTAGAGTCGCCACCTATGTTTTGAGGAACATAAGAAAAACCTATTGATGATAGCCTAAGTTTGATTACGAAAACAGAGATTCTTTGTTTTGAGGTTCGGGGGTTAGGTTACGAGATGGGAAGTACCGAAACACCCATCTCGCCCAACTAAAGTTGGTCTTGCTTGATCAAAATCTACACGAATGATAAACGTTCTTCTTCTTTAAATCATAAAAAGGGGTTTTAAAATAGAGTTTGGAATGTAGGAGATAACTCTTTAACCGACCTCAATGAGATGAGGTGATCATTAGAGTCATATCCCAAAATGATTTGGGTGATTGCACTTTGATAAAACAAAAAGGAAGAGAAAGTAGATGAGGTTAAGAAGAGGAAAGAAATAACTTTACCTAGACTTCAAGAGACTTCAAACACTTCAAACACTTCTTGATGAATTCTTTGGAGAAATCCTTTGGAAATGCTTTATAAGTGTGAAATTTTAGTGTCTTATTGAGAATGTCAGATTGAGAGTCCAAGGTCCTTGAAAATGGAGGTAAAGGGGGGTTTTTATAGGTGAAAGAGAGATGTTTTTGGTGCCAAAACTCAGTCACCAAGAAATCTTTCCCGGGCAAAATCCTGTAAATTGAGCAAGGGAGAGAATCCTGGCCAGAAATCTGTAACCGACGCCCAGAGGCGCGCGCTTCCTGCTTTGGGGGCGGGAGACGCGTGCGTCTGGATCCTCCTGTCGGAGGCACGCGACTCAGAGAAGGCGATTTTGACAGAATGGACTAGAAAGTCAGCCCTGTTATTCAGTTTAGTCCCTGGACTTAACGAAGTCAGTCAGGAACTTAACGGAAGTGACAGAAACTAACGAGAAACACTTAAAATGGGGAGAAACACAAGATCAAATGTGCAATCGGGGTGAGCGGTCCAAGGCGGGGTGTCTACAGATTTGGCCTACCATTTGTGTTAACTCTTCGGGAGTTATTTCGTTGGGCACTTCGACTTGGGCTAAAGCTTTTGAGATCATCATTCGATGCTTATGAGATGAGCCTAAGAGATCCCATATGGAAATGTTGGCTTGAGTTTTCTTTAATTGTGTAAGAAGTGGATCGTCAAGCTCAACGGGTTCGGGCCCTTTCGAAGATGATGGATCTTCTATTATTGGATCTTTGTTGATTATAACCCGTCCGGAGTGGGTGAGTAAGTTAACATCTTCCTTTTTTTTATTATTCTTCCTATCTAGTATTTGATCCCAAGACAACATGTAACAGAAAGAAATTTCATTATTGAACTTTGGAGTACTCTCGCCCACATTTGGGACTAGGCGAGTAGTCTCCTCTTCCTTACTAGCTATTTCTATTACATTGATCCCTCCTCCCGCATTTGGGAGAGGGTTTGTCACTACATTAGGAACCCCTAGCTGCTTAGAGTCTATGAGATCTTGGATAACATCTTTGAGGTGGTGACACGAGTTGGTGTCGTGACCGGTAGCCTTATGGAACTTGCAGAAGAGATGGTGGGGATGATTGAGAGGGAATTCTTTGGGAATAGTAGGCTTTCTTGGTGTGATTTTGCCGGCTTCTATAAGGGTGTTGAACATTTGACTTTGGGTGACACCTTTTAGCTTGCTATAGGTCCTCTGCCTTGCTTTAGCTTTGGATTCAACTTCCATCTTGTAACATTTTCTTTGAGCTTGTAGACAGGCTTGGAGCGTGTCGACTTTCTTTTCATAGTATTCCTCTTGCATGAGTAAGCCCTTTCGAAGTGCATTGACCTCCTCTTCTCGGGCTAGCAACTGATTCTGGAGAAATTTGATTTCTCTGTCGAAGAATTCTTTTTGTGTTCGTAGTCGGGTCATGAATTCTTCTTCTATCTCTCTCTTGAAGCGGGAGTATAGAACCGTAGAATATACTTCAGAGAGTTGACCTACTTCCCCTTCTAGTCGAGCTTTGAGGTCGTTGAGTTCTTGAGTAAACTTAGCGCTTGACATTGTGCTGGGAGCGTGGAGCTACTTTGCTGATCGGACGGACCTAGAGTGCAGAAACTGTGTCAAATCCAGGCTGGGGTCCCAACAAGTCGGCTTTTATGAAACATGGTTAACCAACACGGCAGATTCACAGAAAAGGAGAGATTTCTCATACAAGACAATGGATGTCTCGTACGAGACATCTAACCAGACAGTCAGATTTGCAGATTTTAATCCTATTGGTCGGATGGAATTTAATCCATTTTGAGAGGTTACTACTCTAGTTCATCCTGGAATAGTGGATTTTGTCACCCTAGAATATGAGCCCCTTGTTTTTCACCTGTATTGCACTCGCCCAAACAGACAATTCGGGCAAAGGTCCCATATTCTCATCGGAATCTACCATTCAATTAACCAAACCTAAGTGATTCCGCAGTTGTTTTGCACTTTGTTAAACAACACATTAATGCAATCAGACCTTGTGAATTTTAAGGGACAACCGAAAGGGACATGTTGAACGGTGCGATCAAAACTAAGCCAAAATGGTATCCACAATCCCGCACAGAATAGTGAAAGTAGGAAAGCACAAGCTCGGATTTTCGTAGAAAGATTCTCCATTCTTTCAAAAATCCTTTGTTCAACATTTTACCGAAGGGACATTCGTCATATTCATAAGGATGATTATAGATTGTAAAGATGCATTATCTTGGGCAAAGATTAAAACAACCCCAAGAATCGAACCAACCGGTCTCGAGGAGTGTCTTATTAGCTAGTATGTATGCATGAGGTTGATGCAAGGCTTGCGGATAAGGCTCCTCATGAACACAGTCTAGGAGCGTGTCACGGAGTGGGTACACCATCTTTGGAGAGACCGGCGAGGGCCATTCGTTAGAATGGGGGTGCTAACCGACATCCGTCCTCCGATTGGGACCCGGGTTTATAGGGTATGTAGTGCAATTATTCTACATGTGTACCCGTGTGTGAGAGTCAAGATCTAGGTGTCAAAGATAAAATAGAGAGTTTTTTTTAAAAAAAAAGTAAAACAAAAACATGCAATGGCCGGGCCAAGTGGCTGCCTACGTTTCCCTCTTGTGGAGGAACTCAGGCCGTCGTAGTTCACACATAAGGCAAACACATGTAAAGCAAGGAATAAAACATTTAGCAAGTACTCCTGCAAAACAAAGGTTAGCCTTATAATACATGGGGAGTTTCTTTGTCGTTAGGAAGGTCCTAAGACTCAGAAACAGAGGGGGAGCAGATCTGAAACCCTGTATACGTGTTTGAACAGAACGAAAATCCTTTTTCACACCAGAGAGTCAGATCAGCCGGGCAGAGCTGAGATGTCTCGTACAAGACAAGAGATCCCTTGTACAAGGCATCTCAGTCAGGGAACATATTATAGTACAGAATGCAGAATTTTGAAACAACGATGATTTCTTTCGACGCAAATCTAACCCACTTACTATGATCTTCCCCAGCAGAGTCACCACTATTTGCGCGCGGGTTTTTTGGTTGTATTCGAGGCGGTTTTCGTCCTTCGATTTACCTTTTTAATTGAGAGTCGCCACCATGTTGTTGTCGGAACACGGACCGAGATATCTGGATTCAGGGGTTAAGTTATGAATTCGGAAGGTCAAGGAGCACCCAATTCACCCAATCTAGGATTGGTCTTGCTAAGAAATCATCATCATCGTTTTAAAATCATGCAAAATGTACGCAAAAGGAAAACAAACAAATAAATAATTGCTTATTTATTTGGGATGTCGGATCATGTGCTTCGAGACCATCTCCATGAATTGGAGAGGCTCTAGGCTGATCCTTTTGATGGAATCACACTACTTTAAAGACGAAGAAGGAGATGAGACGGTAGAAAACAATGAGTTTTACCTAAGCGTTCTTCAAGAATCCTATGGATGGCCTTGGCTAAAGGCCTTGAATCTCCAATGAACTTGACTTGAATGGTGTGGTGAGGGTTTGAATTTCGTGGGTGAGGAAGAGGGACTGATTTTGGGGACCTTTTGATCAGATTTGGAGTGGTTCTTGGGTGAATAAGGAGTCTACCGTTGACCATTAGTCATTCTAGGCAAGAAAAACTATATTTATAGGGGTTTTTCCTCTAGGGTTTGAGCCAAGAGTGTAAGTTGTAATGGGAATCCAAGACTTGATTCCCACAGTGGTATTTTTGGACTCTAGGATCGTCCATTAGGTTTTCCCGGATTGCTTAAGTGTTTGCCAAGAAAAGGGGTTAAGATCAACAAGGAAACTGACCAAAAACCCGACTGTCAAGGGGGATGTCTCGTACGAGGCATCTCAGTGCTGGAATTCACTATTTGCCCTCTGCAGTAGTTTTAATGTTCATTTTGGCCCCTGACTAACGGAGTCAGTCAGAAACTTAATGAAACATGTCTAACTTAACGAGTTTCGACCCAAATCAAAGGCGAGACACAAAAGTAGTGGGATCATAAATGAATATCCAAAATGGGGTGTCTACAGAAGCCCACAAAGGTCAACATCACCGTCCAAAAGCAGATTTCTAGCATCTTCAATTGGAGTCCTCAGCAGCTGGGAAACCCGAAGGTCTGAAGGCACTTGGGACTGCGGCATGGCCACCCTATCAGTCGCTGTCACACCACAAAGAACCACGAAGTCTTCATAAGTGGGAGTGATCTCATTGTAAGAAAAGTTGAAGACATGATCCTCATTATCCCAGAACTTGACAGCAGCACGGATCAGGTTTTCATCAGACTTAACCCTATACAGGGACCAAAGACACCTAATTCTTAATCTCCTATCAAATTTGGCACGAGTTGCCCTCGAGAGCTTCCCAACCCAGATCCTCAAGCTCTTGATGAAGTGGTTTTATCTCTCCTCAGAAATCCTAGGGTGTCTATCCATCAGAAAAGCGTGGAAGGATCAAAATCTAGAGCAAAAAGAAGAAAAACTGCTGTCTGCCTCGTCTCTCTACGAGACTGTTGATTAAATAGGGTAGGGTGTTCAAGTCTTGATCGTACAAGGAAAAATCTGACGAAAATCATGTCAGACCAGGGATTAGCCACGCGGCCAGTCCTTCCCCATGGTTAGCCACGCGGCCACATAAGCCAGTTCAGACAGATTGCAAGTCTGTCCCCAACAAACGCCGGAATGGACCCATTTCAGACATATTGAAGGTCCCAAGTCAGAAGAGAGGTCCGATAAAGAAGGTGGAAATGCCCGATAGTGTGCAATCCCTATTTTACCCCTAAGGCTCATGCATTATACTAAATGTGAAAAAAAAAAACATGTAAATAAAATACTAATCAATTACATACCAAAAGAAAATAAAATATTACATAAATATGTTTGTTTGTTCTTTCTCTCCCTCTCTCTAACAAAATTCAGGAAACAAAAGGACTACATCCAGTCCGAGTCAGAATCCTTGATGTCCACATCATCATCCTCTCCACCCTGCTCCGTACGGTGGGACCCACCAGCTCCCGAGCTCCTACTCCGGACAGACCTCACACTTAGCCTCTGTGGGGGATCTCTCTCTACGCTGGGGCCGCACCACATCATCCCGACGGCAGGTACAAGAAGCGGCCAAGGTCCGGAATAGCCTCTCAAAAATATTGCCCCGACGAACAGAGCGGATATAAGCCTCCCGAGTCACCTGAGACAGATAAGCACAGTTCAGATACAAGTCTAAAGTGTGTGTGTGTGCAAGACAGAAATCAAAAGGTATCATACCGTAGCTCCAAGCGGAGGAAGCTGAGCCCCAGTGACCTCATCAGCCTCAGTCGGAGTCATATAGAAATCTACCTCAGCACCACCCCGCTGCATCTGAATACTGTCCGGGAACCGCGGAATATCCATACCATATCTAGCCCCTCTACTCGAGCTAGCCGGATAGGCACCCGCCTGCCTCCTCGCCAAGACTTGCGGACTCAGCAGTACATGCTCCACAAACCATGCATAGTCAGCCCCACTCTGATACAAATGAGCTGGAGTCCTGACCCGGTAGTCACCGCTTCTCCTCAGCCTGAACGGATATAACATGTCTCTCGGAGGCTCACTCGGGGCCCACAACATAGGATGTCTGCTATGCTGCCTGCAGACTCTCTCGCCAAAATACATGGCGTCCCCAGTCAACCCCGTCAAAAAGCAGCGGGAAGCAGTAAACTCCTGAGCATGACCGGCCCCTTCCAGCACCTGATCCGACCAAGGGAAGAACTGAAAGTCCTCATGCAGCGGACCACTCACCTTTGCAGTAAAAATCCCCAGATCGGGAGTCTTCCTGGCCTTGCCGCGGCCCTCCAACCGGTTTCTATTTGCCTAGAACCTCATAACCGAGACTTCCTTGACCCCCTGCACGCCGAAGGGATTGTGAATACCCTGATCTCGCACCCCTAAAAACCCACCTTGAATCGGTCTAAACCCGAAAATTGACCTAAACGATTTGGCTGTGCGGGACTGCCGTGAGCCTTATCGGTGCATCGAATGGATAAACGGACTTCAAATTCATGATCAGAGAGAAAAAACGAGCAAACAGGCAAAAATTTCGTTTTTCGAGGTGCGGGACCGGAAACGGGGCCCGCAACCCCCCGAACTGCTCGCTGTTATCCATTCTGTGCATTAATAATATATTATTACCTTTCCTTGCTAATTGACATATTTCAGATATACCGGCGTGACCACAAAATTATTCCAAGCAACTTTCATGTTGGGCCCGCGGACAACCGGGACACCGGAGCGCGCACGACGGAGCGGAAAGCCGGAGCCGGAAAGATGGTTATCCAAATTGGAAAATATCTCAAAATATCTTATCAACTGGTCAAGAAGAGCAAAAAATATATTATTGTCGTTCCTTGCTCATAAAAATATTTCAGATATACCGGCCTGACCAGAAAAATATTCCGAGCAACTTTCATGTTGGACTCGCGGACAACCGGGACACCGGAGGCGCGCACAACGGAGCAGTTACGGAGCGAAAAGCCGGAGCCGGAAAGATGGTTATCCAAATTGGAAAATATCTCAAAATATCTTATCAATTGGTCAAGAAGAGGAAAAAATATATTATTGTCATTCCTTGCTCATAAAAATATTTCAGATATACCGGCCTGACCAGAAAAATATTCCGAGCAACTTTCATGTTGGACTCGCGGACAACCGGAGACGCGCACAACGGAGCAGTTGCGGAGCGGAAAGCCGGAACAGAGATAAGGAAGATGACTTTAAGCCTTAGTCAAGAAGGATAGATGATGAATCCACTAATTTACAAACTCCCCCCTCCAAGTTACAACCAATTTACTACCTCCCTCCTCCTATATACACCACTCTCATCCATTTCAAAAAGGAGACACAAAAACAAAAAGAAAAAAAAAACCCTACCATCCTCCACTTTCATTCTCTCTCAACAAGAACACCACCACCACACCATCACCACACCACCACTCATACACCACCCTACACCACCCATAAATCACCAAACAAACCACAAAAAAACATCAAAGCCAAAACTTTGATCAAACACAAAGCAAAAAGAAAAGAAAAAGTCTTCCCTTGGTTGACAAAGGGAGCACCCATAATCTCAAAAGCTAGGTAAAACTCTATGTAAACCTTGGCTCTTTAGATATGTAAGCAATATTGGGAGTGGTTTGGAACCTAGTCAAATAATGACTAGGTTTCCTTCATCTTCCATGTTTTTTTTAGCTTTGTAAAGCTTTGTTTATGTATATAAATGATGATCATGTGATGCTAATACTCAGTTTATTATGTTTATATATGTTCATAATAGTCATAATATTCATATGCTTTAATTTGTGTATGAAAATCTTCATGTTTCTCTCAAAGGGCGTAAATCTGCCCTCTTTGGCTTTCCTTCATGATCATGCATGTGAAAATCATTATTTGTTGAGAAATAGCTCTTGTATAATGTCTTTAACATGTTAAATATCAAAGTCCTTGAGTTTCATGCCTTGGTTTGAAGATATAGTAGTGTTTTGAGGTCTATAATCATGCCTCATATAATCAGTTTTTACTTTCTGTATAGAGTCTTTATTTTTATGAGCTTGTAAATCCATCTTATAGTGGTTTTCTGGTTTATGTCAAAGAACAAAAGTTGTTCATAACATGTTTAAATATATGATCCTAAAGTTTCATGTTCATATTCAATGGCTAGATCATATTTTCATGCATAAATTTGGGTCTCAGTGATTCTGAGTTGTTTATTCACTTTGGTACCTTGCTGTGTTCTTGGGCTTCAAACTTGATGAAAAATAATTTTATGGACAAAGATAAAAACATGTATTTTGTTCTACACGAACTCAATATTATTATCATATTTTTTATATATTTTTTGGATCACTGGAATTTCTCCTTTCAAACATATGTTTCAAACTCAAAAATTCAGATTCTGCACTTCCAGTTTCTGACATTGAAATGTCAGAAACCTTTTGAACCACTAAAACTCATCCTATGAACTCCAAATTTTTGGATCTTCATTTTTTATGAGTGGTCTTCAACTTTTGTTCTTTGGGTTTTGTCAGATTCCCAAGATAAGATGGTGAAAATTGGTGATAAACATGCTAAGGTTTCTGTTTGCCTTTTCTGGGCTGAATTTTGTGATCAACTTTATTGCATGTGTTTGGGGCCTAAACTTGGTCCAAAAAGTCTACAAAAACTCCCTTGTGATACCTAGTATTCAGGGATTAACCCTCAATTTTTATTTTTGGAATCGGATTGATTTTAGGACAGGTATGATGGCTCGGGGACGGAAAGTGTCACCGAAATCAACAAAAGCACCGTCGAGGATATTTATTATTATTTGTGGGATTTGTCTCCCCTATTTTTTGTATATGTGTAATTGTGTAATCTCCCCTCCCGTGGATGTATTATTGCTTGATATGATCAAAATCATTCTTGAAAACCAATCGGGGAATCCACTCAAACCGAGTTCCCGGTTGTGAATAAAAATGAAACTTCCTAGAATAGGAAGACCTCCATATATATTTCATCACCATTTTTTGGTAGGGCATGAAATCCAAATTAAAAGGCATAAAATTGAATATAAGTGGCACGCATATAGAGACCATCACGGGCGAGAAGAGTGCCTAACCCCTTCTCTTCTCGTAACTTAGCCCCCGAACCCATTTTCTCAAAAAAGGTTTTTTCTTCATTTTTCCTAAAATCAAAATGAGGTGGCGACTCTTGCAATCAAATCACAGCATCAAGAGGAAACCATTGTGTGAGAACCGAGCACATTTCCAAAAGCGCATCAGCACGAGACGGGCGCGAACCGCTTTCACGGGCGGTCATTTCGCGGTGATCCGATCATCTCGGGAGCGGGCTCTCACAGGGATAAATATGGAACAGCTCGTAGACCCACACCTGTAGAAAAGGCAGTATTTCAGTCTATACAGTTCTAACAAAAGACGGACATGGAACGAAAAAAAAATTGAGTCAGAGACATACCTCGAAGGCAAACTGGAAGCAGTCAAAAGATGAGGTACTAGACCTCGAGCAGGCATCAAGGGCCCGGTACATCTCTGCCAGCCTGGCTCCACCCCAAGAAACCTGGCTCGCATGCCAGATCAGCCAGAGCACCCAACAGAGAAAATCGATAAAAGGTCCCCGCACTCGGGAACAGGGTCTGCAACAAGCTGTACCACAGAAAGGCACGCACCAGATAGTCAGTGTTGTGAACACCCTCAACATAATCCTGGATAGCCTCCTCCACCTGTAGATACCCCGGGGAACCACGGCTTGGCTAGAGCGTATGAATTACCTAGGATGTCTAATTGTGTTTTAGAGTCGCCACCCACGTTTTTTAGGAACGTTAGAAAACCTAATGTTTATGAGCCTATGTTTGATTTACAAAAACAGAGATTCTTTGGGATGAGGGGTTCGGGGGTTAGGTTACGAAATGGGAAGTACTTAAACACCCATTTCGCCCGAGCAAAGTCGGTCTTGTTTGTTCATAATTCACTTTAAAGATAAATGCGTTCTTCCTATTCGAATGATGATAAAAGAGGGGTTTTAAAGTTTAAAATGTAGGAGGATGATTCCTAGGCCAATTCAATGTAATGAAAGGACCATTGGTGTCATGTCCCAAGTGGTTTTAGGGTGATTGCACATTTGATTGAAGAAGAAGAAGAAGAGGGGAGTTTTTGGGGCCAAATGGAGTCTCCAAGAAATCTTTCCCGGGCAAAATCATGTATAATGAGCAAGGGAGAGATTCTTGGGCAGAATCTGTAACTGACACACCCCAGAAGCGCGCGCATCCCACCTAGGCGGCGGAAGGCGCGCGCGTCTGGCCTCAAGGGGCGGAGGCGCGCGACTCTGAAAAGCAATTTTTGACAGAATGGACTAGAAAGTTAGAACTGTTATTCAGTTTAGTCCTGGGACTTAACGGAGTCCGTCTGGAACTTAACCAAAGTAACAGAAACTAACAGAAAACACTTAAAAAAGGGAGAAACACAAAATCAAGTGTGCAATCGGGGTGAGCGGTCCAAGGCGGGGTGTCTACAGAGCCCCCTGGCGGCGTGGATTTTGAAGCAAACGCGCCGACAAAAGACAGACATCCGCCTAGGACATCACCAAGAAAAGAAGAGACTCGATAAAAGCAGGAATTTGAAATTGCAGGGGATAGAGGTGCGTTCCCTTTGTGAGCGGCTTTGAGAGATAAAGGTGCGCTCCCTGTGTGAGCGGCTTTGCCAATAGCGGGATCCGTTTGCTGAAGGCGGGATTTTGTTTGCTGGAAGCGGGACCTGTTTGCTGATAGCGAGATCCGTTTGCTGGAAGCGGGACCTGTTTGCTGATAGTGAGGTCCATTTACTGAAGTGCGGGACCCAGAGGATCGTTTGCTGAAGTACGAGACCCGGAGGACCGTTTGCTGAAGTGCGAGACCCGGAGGACCTTTTGCTGAGTGCGGGACCCAGAGGACCGTTTGCTGAAGTGCGGGACCCGGAGGACCGTTTGCTGAAGTGTGGGACCCAGAGGACCATTTGCTGAAGTGCGGGGCCTAGAGGACCGTCTGCTGTAGTGCGGGTCCTAGAGGACCGTCTGCTGTTGTACGGGGCCTAGAGGACCGTTTGCTTTGTAGATTTTGCTTGATGAGGAAGTGGTGATTCTGTGTCTCACCCGGACTAAGTTATTGTCGTGAGTCGTACTTTGATGTTGACTGTTTGACTTTGACTTTTGATGGGGTGCGGGCACAATTGACTGCGGAGTGCTTTGTGCTGGGAATGAATTGTAAAAACTGATTTTTTGAGAAAATAACAGACACCCTACTTTGAGTAGGAGTTTTTATCTTATTTCAGTTTTTAGACATGCCTTAAGGGCGGACCAAATTAATGTGTGTCCAGCTGAGTGTTTGATGTCGTCGTTTGAGCTCCTCTTGTTGGTGGGATTGATCTTTTCTGCAGGTTGAAGGCGCTGGAACGCCCGGGTTCTGTTCTGAACTGACAAAGGCTATTTCTAGAGCCTTTTTCTACCTGGGACGCGGGCGCTTCCTCTCTTGGAGACGGGACGCGCGCACCTTATAGACTGGTGTCGGGAGGCGCGTGCCTCTGGGAGGCAAAATTCAGGGCCTGATATTTGCTGACCAAAAGATCCCCCAACAGCTATAATATCAGCTTCTGGTCGGTAATTCGATTCCAACATCTTTCTTCTGCCATTTTTGAACACCATTTTATTGCCCAATTTTTCTTATAGCCTTCTTTCCCATGGCCTCTAACCTTTTTAGTCTTGGTGCCGAGGTTGTCAAGAGTTACGAGAAGGATTTATCGACATTCGTTTATTCTTTCAAGACCCATCCAAAAAATGCTTTCATCAAAGATTTCGGATTTCGAATTCTTTTTACTTTGCGAACATTGAAGCCGGATTGGGATTTGTTGAAGGCTGCTGCAGCCTACTGGGATTGTGATAGCCATGCATTCAACTTTTCGGCCAATGAAATGGTGCCGACTGTCGACGATTTTGGGGCCATTTTGGGTATCCCTTTGGCCGGTCGGATTTCCGTCCCTAAGTATCACCGCGGTGTTGTTGATTCTTGGGTTGACCTTCTGAATCTCCCTGTTAGAGAGGTGAAGAAGATGATGCACGGGACCGTTGTTGACATAACTGTGCTTCCGATGTTTTTCAGTTTGCATTCGGAAGATGTCGCGGTTCAGTCCTTTAAGAGAAATGCCATGGCTGTCTGCCTTTTCAGCGAGGTTTTGTTTGTCACTCCTCTGGGTACTACGGATGCGCAGTTGGCTGAAATCGTGTTGCAGGCAAAAGGACAGCGATTTAGCATAATTCCGCTTGTTGTAGGAGAGACCTTGCATGGTTTGGACGAATTGCACCGTACGGGCGAGATGCGACGAGGAAGCCCCTTGCTTTTGACCATATGGCTTCGGGAGCATTTTAGGTTTTATGCGTCAGATGGCGACCTTTCTCCTTTGGCTGTTCATAGGCGACGGTTGCTGATTAGAGATTTGACCGAAGAGGGTTGGAGGAGATTTTTTGCTTCTAGTCTTTCAGCTGACGTTGAGTGGTGCCCTTGGGGTCTGCGCCCTTTTGTGGAGTGGACCTCTGGTTTTCAGTATGTGGTTTTACCCGGGTTGAGAGATTCTTCGTTTTACTAACCAGAACGGGTTATGAGGCAATTTGGCCGTCAACAGATAATTCCTTTTCTGAGGAATGGGAGGCTTCGTCCAGTTTCTTATATGGGTCCGGACTTCTCGAATGAGCTTCAGTCGGCTTGGGGAGATGATCGTAACCGTTGGGCTTCCGCTCCATTGCACCGGGGTAGTATTTTTCTTCCCGAGAGTTACTTGGATCACTTGCTTGGTACTGTCTACCGCGACATTACTTGGGTAGATGCTCTTCGGGCTGAGTTGTTAGGGAAGGACTTTGAGCCTAGCAGTGCTTTGAGGTACAAGGAAGCTGCTGCTAATGTGAACAACATTCTAACTGACCCTTTCGGTACCCCTTTGGATGACTTTTATGCTCAGAGGCGCTCTGTTGCGCAGAAAGTATCGGTCCGCATTAGTTTTCCTAGGCCTCCCAAGAAGGGTAGGATTGATGGTCATTTGGGTGGTCCTTCAAAGGCTAAGAGAAAATTAGATTTTTCTTAGTGTCCCCAAGAGATTGCAATTAAAATAGACCACTTGTTAGGATTTTAATGTTTTAATGTCTTTTAATAGCTCAACATTTCCATTGTAATGATAAAAAATAATTCAAGAAATGAATAAAAATTGCATCTCGTTAATTTGAAATGATTTGGGTATTTGCTTATATTTTAGACCGCACCCGAAGGTTGCCTACGTTCCTCCAGAGTAGAGGCTCAGGTCTCCGTAGTTCAAACAAACGAAGACCATTTTTTTTTTGTGTCTGCACCCTGTTTTTTGCCTAGACCGCCATTTCGGGTTTTCAATCTAGCGGACTTCTTTTTTGCACGTGCTCTAATTTTTTCCTAGGCCGCCCTTGCGGGTTTTCAACCTAGCGAGCTCCTTTTTTTTTTTTTTTTTTTTTTTTATGGTCTTCGTTTATTAGACGTAAAATCTCTTCAACTTGTCGAAGTTGACTTCCTTTGGTAGCTGATCTCCGTCTAAATCCATGAGTCGGACTGCACTGCCGCTTAGTATCTTCTTGACTACGTACGGACCGATCCATCGGGGTCCCCATTTTCCAAAGGGGGTTTATGGCATTAGGAGGGTGTTGTCTTAGGACCAAATCTCCCACACTGATGTTTCGGGGCTTCACCTTTTTGTTGAAATCCCTAGCCATTCTTTGTTGATAGGCCCTCGTACGTTCGATTGCCCTTAGCCTTTTCTCGTTGAGTAGGGCTAGTTGTTCATATCGACTTTGCATCCAATCGACTTCATTGACTTAGTTCTCGAGGAGGACCCGTAGAGATGGGACTTCGAGCTCTATTGGGATTACAGCTTCGGAACCATATACCAGTGCATAAGGAGTTTCTCCAGTCGCTGTCCGTATTGACGTGCGGTAGCCCCATAATGCTAGAGGTAGATTTTTGGGCCAATCCCTTCCGGTGGAGGCCATTTTCTTCACAATGGTCTCGATTGTCTTATTAGCTGCCTCGACCACGCCGTTTGCTTGAGGGCGGTATGGAGATGACTTGTGCTTAGTAATCTTGTATTCTAACAGGAGCGCGTCCATCTCTTTCTCAAAGTGATAACCGTTGTCTGAGATGATCTCATGAGGAACGCCGTACCGGCACATGATGTGGGTTTTCACGAATTCGGCCACTTTCTTGGCGTTGAGAACTCGGTAAGCCTGTGCTTCGACCCATTTTGTAAAATAGTCCACGGCTACTAGGACGAAAGATTGTCCGTTGCTGCCAGTAGGGTGAACTTTGCCGATGATGTCTATGCCCGAACAAGAGAAAGGCCAAGGCGTGGTCATATTGTAAAGCTGTGAGGGTGGAGCGTGCTGAGATTGGCATGGATTTGACATTTGGTGCACCTCTTGACTTTCTCAATGCAGTCCCTTTCCATGGTACTCCAATAATAACCCATGCGGAGTATCTTCTTGGTCAACATAAACCCGTTCATGTGGGGCCCACATTCACCTTCGTGGATCTCGTGCATTATTTCTTGAGCTTCGGTCTCATTCGCGCATAGGAGATTGATCCCTTCGTGGTGCCTTTTGTAGACTCGGTCCCCAATCAGTACATATCAGGAGGCTAGTCTTTGCAATGCCATTTGGGACTTCTTATTGCTATTCTCGGGATAAGTACCATCCTTGAGGAAATTCATGATATCCGCATACCACGGGGAGTTTGCTTGGACCTCGTTGATCTCGATACTCATGCAGTATGCCGGACTGTTCCTTCGGGAAATTTTGAAGGGCTTCACCATTTTACCCTCAGGTATTTCGACCAGTGAAGCGATGGTGGCTAGTGCATCAGCAAAACGGTTTTTGTCCCTTGGCAGGTAGTTGAAGGTGTTTTCTTGAAACTGTTCAACCAATTCCTCGAGATGTTGACCATACCGTTGCAGAGTCGAGTCTTGAATCTTCCACTTTCCAGATGTCTAGTTGATGATGAGCATGGAATCACCAAATACCTCTAAACTTGTGACATTTCTCTCGAGGGCTGCTTCGAGCCCCGCTATGCATGCTTCGTACTCAGCGATGTTGTTGGTGGCTTCAAATTCGAGGCGGATAGCTATTAGAGTATACATGTCCTTTGGATCAACAAGTAACATCCCTATGCCATATCCATGCTTATTGGCTGCGCCATCGAAAAAAAGTTGCCACTTATTTTCTTCTGTTGTAGGGCAAATTAAATGCTCGTCGGGGAACTGTACATCTTCCCCCTTCACTTCGTCACACGGAAATTCAGCAAGCTGATCACTGAACACTTTCCCCCTGATGGATTTGAGTGTGACGTAAGTGATATCATAGCCGGCGAGCATGAAATACCATTTGGCTATTCTTGTTGACATGAAAGGCTTCTCGAAGATGTAGCGGAGTGGGTCCACTTTTGCTACCAACTTGATTGGGAAGGCCTCCATGTAATGCTTGAGCTTTTGAGTAACCCAAACCAATGCAGCACAAGACTTCTCTAAGACAGAGTAGTTCTTTTCAGCTCCTTGAAACTGGCGGCTGACAAAGTAGATAGCATTCTCTTTTGTGGAGTCTCACTGTTCTTGTGCTAACATAGCCCCTAGGGCTTCATCATTGACAGTGAGATAGAGCAAGAGAGGCTTCTCCTTGTGCGGTGGAACCAAAACTGGAGGGCATGTCAAGTAATGCTTCACTTGGTCGAAGGCTTCTTGGCAAGCATCGGTCCATTCTAGAGCCACATTCTTTTTGAGTAGCTTGAAGATCGGCTCACACATGGAAGTGAGTTGGTGAATAAATCGATTGATGTATTGAAGTCTGCCCATGAAACCTTTGATTTCTTTCTGCGTCTTTGGAGGAGGCATGTCAATGATTGCCTTGATCTTGGACGGATCGGCTTCAATTCCCCTCTCAGTGACCATATAACCGAGAACCTTTCCTCTGACGACCCCAAAAGTGCACTTTGCGAGATTGAGTCTCATGTTGTGTTGTCGAATCTTTCAAAGAACTTGCGAAGATCGCTCAAATGTTGACCGTTGGTTCCCTTCGAATGGATGATCATGTCGTCTACATAGACGTCGATATCTTTATGAATCATGTCATGGAATAGATCCGTAACAGCCCTCTGGTAGGTAGCCCCAGCGTTCCTTAGTCCGAATGGCATGACTGTGTAGCAGAAAGTTCCCCACGGTGTTGTGAAAGCTGTCTTGTGTTTGTCTTCTTCGGACATGAGAATCTGATTGTAACCGGCAAAACCGTCCATAAATGAGCGGACTTCATAGTTGGCAGTCGAATCGACGAGCATGTCGATGTTTGGTAGTCGAAAGTCATCTTTCGGAGAAGCTTTGTTCAAATCCCGGAAGTCCACACAAACTCAAACCTTGCCGTTTGCCTTTCTGACTGTCACAATGTTGGCTAGCCAAGTCGGATACTCAATGACTTTGATGAAACCCACACTGAGGAGATTTTCAATCTCTTCTTTGACTTGTAGAGACCATTCTGGCTTGATCTTTCTGAGCTTCTGCTTTACTGGCTTGGCGTCCTCTCTGATCAGAATTCTGTGCTCCGCGACCTTTCTGTCCAAACCCGGCATGTCTTTGTACGACCATGCGAATACATCCACAAACTCTTTGAGCAGTGCAGTCAATCTGTCTTTGTCTTCCCCCTTGAAGAAGCTGCCAATCTTCGTTTCTTTCGGCTCTTCGTCGGTACCCAGATTAACAACATGCAATTCCTCATCAGCCCCTGAACCATTTTCACCACGACAACAAACCTGTTGAGCTAGTTCATTTAGGTATTTTATGTTTTCGTGGTCTATTTCATCATAATTTGAATCGTTATTAACTTGTTCATTAAGTTCGTTATTAGTTAATTCAACATTTATGATGTTTGCAATCTCGGGGTACTCAGAAATATCAAATTTTTCATTAGCAAAGAAAGGAAACACATGCTCGGCTATTGCCTCCATATCCTCTTAGGTGAGGGCATTAGAAACACTCTCGGACTCGAAAGTAAGTGTGAGCCGCTCTTCCTTTGTTGCTGTATGGGGTATGCAACCCATTTCTCGGATCAAGAAATCCTCGGATACTATGGGCCCCTTCGTTGAATACCAGTTGTTGATTGGCTCGGAGCTTGGCAGGATCTCACTGATGGTTTCCTTTCTGACGACGGTGTCGTAGATGGCGTTGACTTGACAATCGTCCATGATGGAAAATTCTTCAAACATGGAGGCTAGATGGGATAGTTCTTCCCCCACGGTAATCTCTACCTCGGACTCTATAGTCACTTTCTTGCCCCACCACTCTCGGGGTGACATTGGAGTAGGCTCCCTTTCTTGTGTCGGTATTTCACAATCAGTGAAGATCTCGAGACCAGGCTTTCTGACGCCCTTGTTGTTAACCCATGGTTCGAGAAAGATCATGTACGGAACATCTTCCCCTTGGCGAACAAAATAACCGTTTAGTGTGTTGCGGTAAGGCCTCAAGTTAGGGATTTCATATTGTTGACCTTCTTTGGGAGCTCGGGTCTTTTGACTCTTGACTGCTTGCTCGTACTTTAAGTCATCTTCGGTAGGCTCGTACCCCAAACCAAACTTGTTCTTGACAAAAGGAACTTCTACGCGGTGCAATATCCCTTGTTGATGCTTCTCTGGGCCTAGACCGGGAAAGTGATTCATGTTCCTCATCATGCGGAGGATTTTAGGATTTCTGAGGGTCCATTGTCTTCTTCCCCCTTCTTTGTCGATGGTGTTGACGCCGGAGAGAGTGGCATCTTCTATCCCGTGTTGAACTTGGTGAACGGGTTGTCCCCCATTTCTGTGGATGGTGACATTCTCGGCCATGACGGTGACTATCTCATCCCAATTTCTGATCTTGACACATTGATGGAGAGTGGAAGGGACAACATTAGAACTGTGGATCCAAGGTCGGCCCAAAAGTAAGTTGAATGAAGCAGGGACATCAAGTACTTGGAATGGGACGGATATGATCATGCTTCCAAATTCGATATCAACTTCTAACATTCCCATGACTGTACGGGCAGTGCTGTCATACCCTCTAATGACTTGTGCGGAGGGTTGTAAATCGGAGCTTTTGAGCCCCAGTATGCCTATGACTCGGCTAGGCATTAAGTTGAGTGCAGAACCACCGTCTACTAGAACTCTTGAAATGGGTCTCCCCCTTGCCCTTACTTTGAGGTAGATGGCTTCATTGTGTTCGGACCCAAATGGCGGGAGGTCCATGTCGGCAAAAGTGATGACATTGCCGAAGTGAATGTGGCCTATCATTGCTGTGAGGTCCTCAGGAGTCGTGTCGGGAGAGACTGATGTGTCATCCAAGTTCTTGATGATGAGGTCTCGGTGTTTCTTTGATGATGCAATAAGGTCCCAGATGGATATGTTGGCTTGCGTCTTCTTGAGTTGTGTTAACAAAGGATCTTCGGGTACGTCGCGTGCTTGCGATCTTTGAGAAGAGGTGTTGGTTGCTGCGGTATTGGGAGGGATTGTGCTCGTTGTTACTCGGCCACTGCGAATGAGCACGTTCACGGTCCCGTGTAGCTTCTTCTTCCTATTCTCTAAGACTTCCCTCATAATCTCATCATAAGTCACAACATAACAAGAATTATCAAGTTTATTCATATCATCGGAGCCCTCATTCACAATTGGGATCGAATGAGTGGTTCCTTCAAACTCTCCTACCTCTATTACATTGACACCACCCTCATTAGGGATTATGAATTCCTTCTTGTCTATGAGGTCTTGGATGGTGTTGCGGATGGAGAAGCAATCCTTGGTGAGGTGGCCGGTGCATTGATGGTAGTCACACCATTTGTGGTGGGCATGATTGGGACGGAGCGGTTGTGGTTGCTTGTACCCTTGAAGAGGAGTGATTTGTCCCTTGGCCTTTAGAGCTTCACAGGCCTCGGTGATGTTCATGCCATTGAGAGGAGTATAGACGCGGTCGTTTTGGAACCGCTTGCCTTGTGGTGGAGGGACCTTCTTGTAATTCCCCTTGTCGGTAGTAACGGCATTGACATAAGCCTCTTTGTTTGAACTAGAGGTGGCCTTGTATCGGTAAGTAGGAGTGGTCTTCTTAATCTCCTTGAGCAAGTCACCCATGTGTACCCCCGCCTCATACATTTGGGAGAAGTCGGAGTAGCAAGCCCCACTTAGGTGGGTGCGGAGATCAATCTTGAGACACTTGAGAAAGATGTCCATTTGCTCTTTTGTGTTTGGCCTCTCAACAATTTCAGAGAGCTTGTCATTCCATCTCCTTGTGAAGTCAATGAAGGACTCGTTGTCTCTTTGAGTGGTGTTCTCGAGCTCTTTCCTTGTGGGCCGGTGAGTGGTGTTGCCTTGATATTGATTTTTGAAGGCAAGCATAGCGGCATCCCAATCAAGACGGACAGTGAGCGGGAGAGTTGCATACCAATCCTTTGCCGCCCCCTCGAGGGTGAGAGGAAAGCATTGAGCCATAACTTTTGGGGAGACCTTCTTCGGAACCATAGCCCAAATGTAAGTCTCAATGTGAGGCATCGGGCATGAGTTGCCCTTAAACTTGCTAATGTTGGGTATCTTGAATTTTCGGGGAGAGCGGCCATCGTGCTCATGAGGATGGATGACTGATAAAGGCTTGTGTTGGGGCCTTTTCCCATATTGAGGTTGTCGAATTTCTGATCAATATAGGCCATGATGGAATCGACCATTTTGGGGTCGTTGTTTTTGGTGCTTGGTCCCCCCACTTTTTTGGTACGGGCACTGACATATGGGCTTTGAAACAAACCCTCGGTCCACTCGGATTCTTCTCTCATTAACCCCCTTGTTCTTGGAGAGCTTGAGGAGCTTGGCTTTCAATTGGTCAACCTCGGCCTCGTGGGCCTCCCTTTGACTGTCGACATGAGCTTGCCACAAGGCTTCTTTGGTTTGAGCCTCTTGGTTAAGGGTAGAGACTTGTTGTTGGAGTGCTTGAACCATGGCAGAAAGCTGTTCAAGAGTCATGGCGTTGTTGGTGCTGGAGTCGCCGGCCATTGATGATGTAGAAGCTTTTGGAGTGATCGGTTCACGGATAAGCCTGTTGGATGAATCCCTGTAGATGCGGAGAGTACCAATCGGACCTATAATTGGAGAAGTAGCCCTTGTCAGTCTCGGTTCACACTTTCGGTCCATGAATAGGTTGAGAACACACAGTTGGGCACACGACTCGAACCACATAAGAAAAAGACTCTTTTTTTAATTTTATAAGTCGGAGGGAATGGGTCCCTTTTGGGGTTTCTAAGAAGATAATGGAATCGTCACACTAGTATATAGACCATCTCGCGGTCCCATATACTCATCGGATTCCATCACGTTTGTGAATCCTACATGTGTCGGGATTAAACTAAATTAATGTAGTAAAGCATACATGCGGGGACGGATTTTTTATTTTCGTCCAAAATAACCACTTTTGGGGACGGATTTTTATTGCGTCCGTTTCAACAAGTTGGCATGTATGATTTGAAAACATTAGTTTAGGGAAATCTTGGTACATGGAAACCGACTTGGTCACGGAGTGTTAGACCCTAACTAGAATCGTGTGGTTTGTGCTCGGCTAAAGAGAGGCTTAAAGGTCACCCCCGGCATGTAGTCATGAACTACGCCACGGGCTGAGGTTTACCGCTTCGAAAGAGCAAAGGTCGAGTGGAGCTTGAAACTTTCTAGGACGGGCCTCGACGGGTTTGGGGTTGGACTTGTGCGACTTGATAGTGAGCAGTTTATAGGAGTAATGTGCATGTAGTGTGAGGTCTATCACGTGACAAATTTTTTTTTATATATTTTTTAAAAAAAAAGAAAAGATAAAAAAAAGCACATAAGCACGTAAATTACAACTCCCGAATCACCCGTGTGATCGGTAAAATAAAACACAAAATTAAACAGTCCAAGGGTTCAATTTTTTTCTGATGCAGGCAACTGTGCCCACACCCCACTGTTCTGTTCAGTCACTGAAACCTGTTCTTGCCCTGGAAATTGGCCCAGAAGCGCGCGCCTCGGGCTGGTGTTGTGGGAAGCGCGCACCTGGCGCATTGTATCTGGGAGGCGCCCGCTTCTGGGCTAACCTGTCAGATTATCAGAAACTTATGGACTCGGGGATTGCCCTGGTCCTGATTGTGTGATGGAACCCCTGCAATGTTTGTTAGCACGAAATAATAGGAAGAATAGGAAGAACACATGGAAGGCGGGCGATTCTGGAATTTGACGCGGGACGCGCGCGCTTTGGACCATGAAGGTCCGAGGCGCGCGCTTCCCATGTCAATTTCCAGAATGCCCAGAAAAGTGAATTATGAACAGAAACACAAGTTAAACCCACAAGCAGTCCCCAGCGGAGTCGCCACTGTAGATACCCCGGGGGAACCACGGCTTGGCTAGAGCGCGTGAATTACCTAGGATGTCTAATTGTGTTTTAGAGTCGCCACCCACGTTTTTGAGGAACGTAAGAAAACCTAATGTTTATGAGCCTAAGTTTGATTTACGAAAACAGAGATTGTTTGGGATGAGGGGTTCGGGGGTTAGGTTACGAAATGGGAAGTACTTAAACACCCATTTCGCCCGAGCAAAGTCGGTCTTGTTTGTTCATAATTCACTTTAAAGATAAATGCGTTCTTCCTATTCGAATGATGATAAAAGAGGGGTTTTAAAGTTTAAAATGTAGGGGATGATTCCTAGGCCAATTCAATGTAATGAAAGGACCATTGCTGTCATGTCCCAAGTGGTTTTAGGGTGATTGCACATTTGATTGAAAAAGAAGAAGAAGAAGAAGAAGAAGAAGAAGAATAAAAATGCTTAAGACATTTACCTATAGTATCCTTTGAAAAGCCTTGAAGAAGAGGTTGAATGCTTAGTTGACAAAGGTCTCAAAGAAGTCCCAAGGAAAAGTCTAGAAAAGAAGTGATAAAAAGGTCTAAAAGTCCTCACTCCAATGATGGATTGGAGGGGTTTTTATAGTTGAAAGAGGGGAGTTTTTGGGGCCAAACGGAGTCTCCAAGATATCTTTTCCGGGCAAAATCATGTATAATGAGCAAGGGAGAGATTCTTGGGCAGAATCTCTAACTGACACACCCCAGAAGCGCGCGCATCCCACCTAGGCGGCGGAAGGCGCGCGCGTCTGGCCTCAAGGGGCGGAGGCGCGCGACTCTGAAAAGCAATTTTTGACAGAATGGACTAGAAAGTTAGAACTGTTATTCAGTTTAGTTCCGAGACTTAACGGAGTCCGTCTGGAACTTAACCAAAGTAACAGAAACTAACAGAAAACACTTAAAAGAGGGAGAAACACAAAATCAATTGTGCAATCGGGGTGAGCGGTCCAAGGCGGGGTGTCTACACCACCAAAGTCCTCAGGCAACCTGCCTCAAAGCCATTCCCCTTTACACCCCGGCCAAGCGGCATCCCAATCAGTTCCTCCTGACGGTGAGGGTCCGCAGACAAGGACTCATCAAAGGGTAGCTCCAGGTCCGTGAATATGAGCCCCGTAATAGCAGCAAAGTCGGTAGGAGTGACAGTTACCTCTCCCCAACTAAAATGGAACGTGTTGGTGGTGTCCCACCAATACTCCCTCATCACCTCAACCAGACCCATCACTTTCTAGGTCCCCTCTACAGTCCGTACAGCATCAAAAAACGGACCGAAGCCCAAAGCTCGGATCCTCTTCTTCACCGCACCACCCGGCGGCAACCTCTGCCACAGCTCTGCCACCGCTCTCGTGGACCCACGAGATTTCATCCTCTGCAGGTAAACACAGCAAAGGTATGTTACCCAACTAGCAATTATGTGTGCTATAAATTAGAGTACACATGCATGCTTTATTTTATCTATTTTACGCGTATATTTGCCGTCCCCAAAAATTAATCAACAAATCTCAGAAAATTAAATAATCACGAACGATTAATTTAACGCAGTCAAAAAGTAATACAACAAGTATGAAATAAAGGACATAAAATACCGAAAAGCAATAAAGTGAGATCGTTACCTCCTTCATCTCCATCAGTCTCCCGCCAGACCAATGCTTATCAACGCCCATATACAAGTCGAAGTGTTGTCCCATTGTGAAGTGCCACTCGTCGGGACGGAAATTTTGAGAAGCCATCCTCGCCCGTTGTTGATGCTGCCCCGCACCTTCACCTTGTTCAAATTGTGGTCCCGCACCACCACCTTGCTTAAATTGTGGTCCCGCACCTTCATCTTGCTCATACGGTTGCCCCGCACCAAAGATATACTCAAGATCCATTGCAATAATGATGAAAGATCTCAAAAGCTCTCTTTTTCTCTCTCAAAATTCGACAAAGAAGGAAGGAAAAGTGAAGAAGAAAGAGATCGCCGGCGGCTGTTTGTAGGGTCTATCCAGGGAAGGGACATGCCGCGTGGCCATTATGTCCAGGCGACGTGGCACGATCTCGGCCCTCCATCTCGCACGCTCACAAGCAATCCCCACATACGAAAATCAGCCAATCAGAAGGTTTCGCCATGAGGCCAGTTATTCCCTCAGGCAGGAAATTTTACAAATTAGCCCCTTAGCTTATTTTTAATCCAAAATTAATCAAATCCGGTCCGGAAGACCGCGTAAATCACCAAACTTAACCAAATATGGTCCGGAAGACCGCGTAAAACACCAAAAAAATCCATAATCAAAGGCTGGAAACGTCCTTAAACCCTAAAATTATGATTGGAGGTAGGAAACATCCATAAACCCGAAGGCGGATTAAAGAAACCATCGTAAAATCCTTAAATAACTAAATCAATTTATAATTGGAGGTCGGAAACTCCGTAAACCCAAAAAATTATAATTGGAGGTGGGATGCATCCATAAACCCTTCATGTTGACAAAGTTATAGGTGTAACACCGTGCGAGCTCTAGACAATCGGCGATACCTGTTACCGGATCCTGCGATGCTGAGGAACTGCACTTCTCAAAGTACCATAGCTTACCGAGAAATTATGCGATTATGTACGCTCTATAGGAAGTTAGAATTCATCCCTCTTTTTATTCTCGATTCTTTAAACTTCTTGTCGAACCGTGCATATGACCTCTCCTCTTTCCCCAAGTAAAGTCCATCTGCAACGACTTTATTTTTTCTACGATGATTCGTTTCTGTAAAGTCTATCTGCAACGACTTTATTGCTCAATGATGTTTCGTTTCTTTTTGGTTTCTTCCTTTTTTATCTCTTTCCCCAAGTAAAGTCTATCTGCAACGACCTTATTTGTTCTACGATGATTCGTTTCTGTAAAGTCTATCTGCAACGACTTTATTGCTCAACGATGTTTCGTTTCTTTTTGGTTTATTCCTTTTTTATCTCTCTCCCCAAGTAAAGTCCATTTGCAATGACTTTATTTGTTCTACGATGATTCGTTTCTGTAAAGTCCATCTGCAACGACTTTATTGCTCAACGATGCTTCGTTTCTTTTTCTCTTCTCCCCAGTAGGGTCCACATGACTTTATTGATTGACGAATATTTGTCTATCCCCAGCAAAAAGACGATGTCTCATTTCTTTCTCCCTCATATGCTCGAACTACGATTGGCTTGATTCCCTTTGGATACGTAGGTAGCCTGACTTAGGTTCAGCCACTCGACCAACTTGGTCACCTTCTTTCTCATTCCTCTCTCGATTTGGAACTCATGTTTCAGATCGGTTCCTTTTCTTAATCGACGACCCTCCATGCCTTGCAAGAAACGTCGCCGAGGGGTTACTGTTAATACCCATCCTGAAAATGAGTTATTAGACATTCTAGAACTCACAGGGTGTCGCGACCCCGACCCCGCGGGCCCGGAGTACGCGAGCTGGACGTCGACTTAAACAATAAACTCTAAAATAATGAAGATAAAAATTTCCTTTTTATACCAAAAGATGATAACCAAAGTTTTGAAATCCAACTTGAACAACAAAATACAAACTAGTGTGAGCTCCATAAGCTTACACCCAAAATAATAAAATATACAAATTCTAATGACGTCAAGTTTGGTACAACTATTCCCAAAAAGGTTACACATTTATGTAATGTAAACCCACCAATAACAACTTCCCAAAAAGCTCAACCCTCGCGACGTCCTCCTCGTGATCAGTGAGTCTAATCCTTTCCTCCTGGGGGGGGGGGTTAAGGAAAAACAAAGATAAAAGAAAGGGGGTGAGATAAATCTCAATAAGTTACTAATGCAACTACATGACATGCTAAGATGCAATAAGCAATAAACAATAATAATTATCACTTAGCACATAGCATTTATCATTTGACAGATAGCAGCGGAAATAAACAAGTAACAAAGGATATTAGCCAAGGTTTCCCAACTGATAGAACCAAATAAAGGTCGCTGCGCAGCTTCAACAATCAACAATCAACATCTTCATAGTAGCATGAAAGCTTGAAGAGAAAACCCCCGGTACCGGAACCAATAACAAAGTAACGTGCCACAAAGGGCGGGAGCCATGCCACAATGTCATGCTCCAAAACGTCTAGCTAGAATACTCACAAAAGGAGCTAGCTCATCCCATCCAAGGCCAATCTGGATGGGGAAAGAAGGACCAATGGGCGATGCTATACTGGCTTGGCTTGTGCCATTATTGTATTATCCATTGCCTGACTCGATACACAAATAACCAGCTGGACTTTCAAATGAAAGCTAAGTAATAAATATTAGCTTAATTAAACAACTCTTGATTCCGAAGTAGGGAACCATTCCAAATAAATCACCACAAAGGTAAACCAAATCCAAACAACACATCAAAGATGTCTAACATTACCAAAACGGTACTTAATCAAATTTCATAACATATTTATTCACAAAAGAATCACTTTCAATTAATAAAATGTTCCACGATGTTAACTTAAGTTAATTTGAGTAGATAAACTTAAACTAGGGAAGCCACTTAGTTTTAATCAAGCAAAAAGGTAAATATCCAGAACAGGGGGGTGGGCGGGCGCTTGCAAGGGGCAGGCGGGCGCTTATTTGACCAGAAGGTCTGGCCGCAGGAAAAATCTAGGCGGGCGGGCGCCTGGCTCAGCACGGGCGGGCGCCTGGTCGACGGGCTGGGAGGGATTCTCAGCTGAGTTCTTCAATTTCTCAAACCATTTTCATACCATTTCCACAACACCCAAAATCAACACTTCCAACAAGTTTAATAAGGTACCCAAACAACATTTAAGTTTAAGAGGGACTAAAATAACATCATCTATAATCCCCAAACCAAGATTCAAACCAACATTCATAACAATCACCATTTTAAACCAAAAACCAAAATAAATTCCAAATAAATCCCAAACTCAATCAAACATCAAAGGTATCAACTAAAGCATTATATAAACATGAAATGAACACTTTAGCATAAAAATGGGGGAAAAGCAACTTACTTGAATTTATGAAAGATGACGGAATTCGAATATTTTTAGCTCTACACGATCCTATCGACGATCTAAACACATTTCATAAAATGAGAAATGAGAAAAGATGAGAGGAAGAGGATGAAAATGAAGAGAGAAGGGAGAGGAAAAACTTACCCTTTTTTCACAACAATGGAGAGAGAGAGAGTATGCTGGGAATGGAGTATGAGGTGAGGGGGGGGTGAGGGAGAAGAGAGGGAGTTGATGAATTATTTTGAAATGTTACACTTAGGCCCCTTCCTCCACTTACTAACTCAACTATTATACTCCCTACTAACAACTAAGACCCAAACACTACTGTAGATACCCGGGGGAACCACGGCTTTAGGCTCGAGCGCGTGAGTTACCCTAGGATGTCTAACTTGTTTTAGAGTCGCCACCTATGTTTTGAGGAACATAAGAAAAACCTATTGATTATAGCCTAAGTTTGATTACGAAAACAGAGATTCTTTGTTTTGAGGTTCGGGGTTAGATTACGTGATGGGAAGTACCGAAACACCCATCTCGCCCAACTTAAGTTGGTCTTGCTTGATCAAAATCTACATGAATGAAAATGTTCTTCTTCTTCTTCTTTAAGTCATAAAAAGGGGGGTTTAAAATATGATTTGGAATGTAGGAGATAACCCCTTAACCAACCTCAATGAGATGAGGTGATCATTAGAGTCATGTCCCAAAATGATTTGGGTGATTGCACATTTGATTAAAGTAAAAGAGAGAGAGGAGATGAAGTAGAAAAGAAAGGAAAAGATGGACTTTTACCTACAATTTGAAGAACTTCAAATGTTGCCATATGAGATCCTTGGAGAACCTTTACAAAGTGATATTTGTATAGTTTTTGTAAGTTCAATCTTCGTTCTAAGTTTTTGATCCCTGAAAATGGAGGTAAAGAGAGGTTTTTATAGGTGAAAGAGGGGTGTTTTTGGTGCCAAAACTCAGTCACCAAGAAATCCTTCCGGGCAAAATCCTGTAAATTGAGCAAGGGAGAGAATCCTGGCCAAAAATCTGTAACTGACGCCCAGAGGCGGGCGCTTCCTGCTTTGGGGGCGGAGCGCGCGCGCCTGGCTCCTTCTGTCGGAGGCGCGCGACTCAGAGAAGGCAATTTTGACAGAATGGACTAGAAAGTCAGCCCTGTCATTCAGTTTAGTCCCTATACTTAACAAAGTTAGTCAGGAACTTAACGGAAGTGACAGAAACTAACGAGAAACACTTAAATAGGGAGAAACACAAGATCAAATGTTCAATCGGGGTGAGCGGTCCAAGGCGGGGTGTCTACAGAGCCCCTCGGCGACGTGGATTGCAAAGCAAAACGCGTCGACGAAAGTTAAAAACACCCGCCGAGGACATCACCAAGAAAAGGCAAAGACTCGATGAAAGCAGGAATTTGAAATTGCGAGAGATAGTGGTGCGCTCCCTGTGCGAGCGGCTTTTGTTGATAGAGAGGGTGGCATGATCCGTTAGGTAAACCTGCCAGCTGAATGTTTTGAATGAGGTCGTTAGTGAACCTTTTGATGAATCCGTTAGTGAACCTTTTGATGAATCCGTTAGTGAATCCCTTGAATGAGTCCGTTGGTGAACCCTTGTTGACGAATCCGTTAGTGAATCCGCTTGATGAATCCGTTAGTGAACCCTTGTTGACGAATCCGTTAGTGAATCCTCTTGATGAATCCGTTAGTGAATCCCTTTGATGAGTCCGTTGGTGAACCCCTGTTGACGAATCCGTTAGTGAATCCGCTTGGTGAATCCGTTAGTGAATCCCTTGGATGAGTCCGTTGGTGAACCCTTGTTAACGAATCCGTTAGTGAATCCCTTGGATGAGTCCGTTGGTGAACCCTTGTTGACGAATCCGTTAGTGAATCCGCTTGATGAACCCGTTAGTGAATCCCTTGGATGAGTCCGTTGGTGAACCCTTGTTGACGAATCCGTTAGTGAATCTGTTTGATGAATCCGTTAGTGAATCCCTTGGTGAGTCCGTTGGTGAACCCTTGTTGACGAATCCGTTAGTGAATCCGTTTGATGAATCCGTTAGTGAATCCCTTGGATGAGTCCGTTGGTGAACCCTTGTTGACGAATCCGTTAGTGAATCCGCTTGATGAATCCGTTAGTGAATCCCTTGGATGAGTCCATTGGTGAACCCTTGTTGACGAATCCGTTAGTGAATTCGCTTGATGAAATATTGCTTTGAAGTCTCGTGCCACTTGGAGTCCCACTTGACTTTTTGAATTGTGGGGTGCGGGCACAGTTGACCGCGACCAGAAAAATGTTCCTGCTGGGGATGAAATGTTGAGATTGACTCTTGAGGGGGGTGTGGCACCCGTGACAAAACTTGGGGATTTCAGAATCCGTGGGAGGACGGCCTACTTTTGAGTGGGAGTTTTTATCCTACTTTCAATTTTTGACATGCCTTAAGGGCGGACCGGAAGAAGGTGTGCCCAACTGGGTGTCCGAGGACAGGGGCTGTGCCTTGATTTAGGCCGGAGATCTCTGACAAGGTCCTTTTCTGAGGTGATCTAGACCTGGGAGGCGCGTGCCTTCCTTTGTGGGATTGTGGCGCGCGCGCATTTGAGACTGCTGTCGGGTGGCACGCGCGTCTGGGAGGCGAAATTCCGGGCTTGACATTTGCTGGCCAAAAGAAACCCCAACAGCTATAATATCATCTTCTGTTCGGCCACTTTATTCTCACAGCTCCTTTCTGCCATTTTTGAACATCATATTATTGCTTAACTTTGCTTGTGATCCACATTTTCCATGGCTTCCAATTCTTTTGCCCTTGATGCCAAGGTTGTTAGTGAGTATGAAAAGGACTTGGGCACTTTTGTGTATTCTTTCAAGACCCATCCCAAGAAGGCCTTCATTAAAGACTTCGGGTTCCGAATTCTTTTCACCTTGCGGACGTTGAAGCCGGATTGGGATTTGTTGAGAGCTGCCGCGGCTTTCTGGGATTGCGACAGCCATACTTTCAACCTTTCAGCTAATGAAATGGTGCCGACTGTTGACGATTTCGGGGCCATACTTGGCATGCCTTTGGCCGGGTCGGATTGCCGTCCCTAAATATCACCGTGGTGCCATCGACTCTTGGGTTGAGTTACTGAATCTCCCTGTTGAGGACGTGAGGAAGATGTTTCACGGTACCGTGATTGATATAACTGAGTTGCCGATGTTCTTCAGTTTACACTCGGAGGACCCGGTGGTTCAATCTTTCAAAAGGAATGCCATGGCCGTTTGTCTCTTCAGCGAAGTACTGTTTGTTACACCCTTCGGGACTGCGGACGTACAGTTGGCTGAGATTATTTTGCAAGCTAAGGAGCAGCAATTTAATGTAATCCCTCTTATTGTAGGGGAGACGTGTCTGATGAGTTACATAGGACGGGCAAGATGTGTCGGGGAAGCCCTTTGCTCTTGACCATATGGCTCCGAGAACACTTCAGGATTTATTCTCGGATGGTGATTTGTCTCCTTTTGCTGTTCATAGGAGGAAGTTGTTGATCCGGGATTTATCTAAAGATGATTGGAAGAAATTCATTGCCTCTCGGGTGACCGTTGATATTGAGTGGTGTCTTTCTTCTTGGGGTCTTCGTCCTTTTGTGGAGTGGACTCTTGGTTTTCAGCACGTGGTTGTACCCGGTTTGAGAGATTCTTCATTTTACCAGCCAGAGCGGGTTCTGCGGCAGTTCGGTCGCCAACACACAATTCCTTTTCTGAGGGGCGGAATGCTTCGTCCAGTTGCTTACATGGGTCTTGACTTCTCGAGTGAGCTTCAGTCGGCTTGGGGAGATGACCGCAACCGTTGGGCTTTTGCTCCTCTGCATCGGGGGAGTGTCTTCCTTCCCGAGAGCTACTTGGATTATTTATTTGGCACCCTTTACCGTGGCATCACTTGGGTTGATGTGCTTCGTGCCGAGTTGTTGGGAAAGGTTTTGAGCCTAGCAGCACTTTGAGATATAGGGAGGCTGCTGCTGATTCGAGTAACATTCTCGCTGACCCTTTCGGTACTCCTTTGGATGACTTTTATGCTAGGAGACGTGTTGCAACACAGAAGGTTTCGGTGTGTATTAGCGCTCCTTCGTTACCCAAGAAGAAAAGGATTGAGAGACGATCGGGTGGTCCTTTGTAAGCTAAGAGAAAATTGGATTTTTCTTAGTACCCTAAGAGATTGCAATTAGACCACTTTGTTTTAGGATTTAGTATTTTGATGTCTTTTGTTGCTCAATAAATCCGTTGTAATGGTTTGAATAGTTCATTGAATGAATAAAAATTGCATTTTGTTATTTGAAGTGAATTGTGTATTTTTGATATGTTTTAGACGCACCCGAAGGTTGCCTACGTTCCTCCAGTTGGGAGGCTCAGGTCTTCGTAGTTCAAACAAACAAAGACCATTTTTTATTTTTTATTTTTTTTGTGTGCACCCTATTTTTTGCCTAGACCGCCCTTTGGGTTTTCAATCTAGCGGGCTTCTTTTTTGCACGTGCTCTAATCTTTTGCCTAGGCCGCCCTTGAGGGTTCGATAAGCTTGTGCTTCGACCCACTTTGTGAAGTAGTCAACTGCCACTAGGACGAATGACTGCCCATTGCTTCCAGCAGGATGAACTTTACCGATGATGTCTATCCCCCAACAAGAGAAAGGCCAAGGTGTGACCATGTTGTAAAGTTGTGAGGGTGGAGCATATTGCAGATTAGCGTGGAATTGTCACTTGGCACACCTTTTGACTTTCTCGATACAGTCTCGTTCCATAGTGCTCCAATAGTAACCAATGCGAAGTATCTTCTTGACTAGCATAAACCCATTCATGTGGGGTCCACATTCTCCTTCGTGCACTTCACACATTATCTCTTGAGCTTCGGCCTCATTGGCGCATAAGAGATTGATCCCGTCGTGGTGCCTTTTATAGACTCGGTCCCCAATCAGTACGTACCGAGAGGCTATCCTTTGCAGAGCTGCTAGAGACTTCTTATTGCTATTCTCGGGATAAGTGCCTTCTTTGAGGAAGTTCATGATATCCGAATACACGGAGAATTTGTTTGCATCTCGTTGATCTCGATACTCATGCAATATGCCGGACTGTTCCTTCGAGCAATTTTGAAGGGCTTCACCATTTTCCCTTTGGGCATTTCGACTAATGAAGCTATAGTGGCCAGTGCATCGGCGAAGCGATTCTTATCCCTTGGTAGGTAGTTGAAAGTGATCTCTCGGAATTGTTCAACCAGTTCTTCAAGGTGCTGACCATACTGTTGGAGAGTCGGGTCTTGGGTTCGCCATTTACCCGATTGCTGATTGATAAGGAGTAAAGAGTCGCCGAATACTTCTAGTTCTGTGATGTTTCTGTCGAGAGCTGCTTCGAGCCCCGCTATACATGCTTCGTACTCGGCAATGTTGTTGGTAGCTTCGAATTCCAGGCGGATGGCAATGGGAGTGTAGATGTCTTTTGGATCGACAAGCAATACCCCTATGCCAAAAACCGTGTTTATTGGCGGCGCCATCGAAAAAAAGTTGCCACTTAATTTCATCGGTTGCAGTACAAATTAAATGCTCGTCGGGTAACTGTACATCTTCCCCCTTCACTTCGTCACACGGGAATTCGGCAAGCTGGTCACTGAACACTTTCCCCCTGACGGATTTTAGTGTGACGTAAGTGATATCATAGCCGGCGAGCATGAAGTACCATTTAGCTATTCTTGTTGACATGAAAGGCTTCTCGAAGATGTAGCGGAGTGGGTCCACCTTTGCTACTAGCTTGATCGGAAAAGCTTCCATATAGTGTTTGAGCTTTGAGTGACCCAACCAATGCTGTGTTGGGTTTCGATCAAACATGCGCAGCGGAATTTAGCATTTAAAATTTTGAAACCCAAAGCCATGGATCCGTTCATATGATTAAATCAAATACAACATAAGAATAAAGGAATAAACTAACCCTTGATGGCTATCAAATTCTCTTGTTCTTTGGTGGAGGTTTGAAGACTTGATCACGATCACAAAGCTTGAACACGAACTTTAAAGATGATGATTTCACCCTCTAGCGGTATCCACACTTCGAATGAATATCAAAGGAGCTTCTTTGATCTTGGTTGCTAGACCAAATTGTGAAACACTTTTTCACAATCTAAAGAACTATATGGAATTTATTTTGTGTATTATTTTGTTCCTCGACAAGAATGTCTGGAACAAAATAAACCCTCTCTCAAACTCTTTGAGACTCACAAAATCAATCGTATTGAGTGCTGGCCGAATTTGGTCTTTTATACACAAGTATGACCTATTCCAAATAGGAAACTTGTGTCAAAATCGGTCCAAAATTCGTTTCCTAATCAAATTAGGAATCTGCCACCCGACAGTACTGTGCGGCCGCCCAAAACCCTCTGTGCGGTCGCACAACTATCTGAAACAAAACTGGTACAAAATTTGGCTAAGTGTGCGGCCGCCCAGTCCAGAATGTGCGGTCGCCCACTTCCCAGAAAATCCAGAATTTCCAAAATTCCAATGTAGTCCTTTTTAAAGATTCGTTCTATTGTGTGTGACCCTCTAGGGTTATACTAAGTTGGCAATGAGCTCAAACATGATCCCATAAGATATGATTAGGTTCTAGCAAACCGTCATACCTACCCAAATAGTATAAACTAGATACAAGTTCGCATTCCTTTAGAATATGTCACAATCCCTTTGTCCACGATGTCATTGAACACAAGTCATGGTCAAACAGTCAACTTGTTTTGTTCAATACTTTCTCGATTCCGAATATGTTGATAATTCAAATGCTATTGATATAATCAATCCATTTGAGTCCGGCCGAACATTTCATCAACATCATTCCTACGAGTGGCCAAGCTTGACATCTCTCCGAGGAGGACAAATTCATTTAGCTTATTATTCTTCCCTACGTGAATCCGATTATGCCAATCATACCCTTTATAACTTCCCGGTTAAAGGTAGCGTTTGAATATGTCAAACATAATGTTCATCAAGTGGAAGACAATAATAACTTCATGTCTAAGGATTCAAATGACATAACTAATATGAGATATATGTTTGACATGGACCATGACATAAATCTCATACAGCGGGTCATGTCCAGTACCTTGTTCCAAACAAGTACCCATAAATCTAACATGAACATCCCATGATCATTTAGCCTTTATACTAGTGCTTACAAGTACTAGGGACGGAGATTATTATAAGTAAACATGAACAATAATAATAATCAAAACATCTCTTTATTGATATGAAATAAATGATAACAATTACAACGTTTATTAAACGTGCCTAGGGCACCACTACCAACAATCTCCCACTTGCCCTAGGCCCAATCTCCCATGTATCTAATACCCATGGACCTAACATGACCATCATGTTTAGCTTGTGGAAGTCCCTTTGTTAGCGGGTCCGCAACATTGTCATCAGTAGGTACTCTGCATATATTTACGTCTCCCCTATCAACGATCTCTCGAATGATATGAAAACGCCTAAGTATGTGTTTGGATTTCTGATGTGCTCTTGGTTCCTTTGCTTGAGCAATAGCACCATTATTATCACAATAAAGGTCTATTGGATTAGCAATACTAGGAACCACTTCAAGCTCAGTTATGAACTTCTTAATCCAAACAGCTTCCTTTGCAGCATCCGATGCAGCAATATACTCAGCTTCTGTTGTAGAATCAGCGGTTGTACTTTGCTTGGAACTCTTCCAGCTTACAGCTCCACCATTTAACATAAACACAAAACCCGATTGCGATCGGCTATCATCTTTGTCGGTTGGAAGCTTGCATCTGTGTAAGCATTTACAACGAGATCATCTTCCATTCCTCCATAGACCAAAAACGAGTCTTTAGTTCTTCTCAAGTACTTAAGAATCGCTTTACAGCTATCCAGTGATTTTCGCCAGGGTCGGATTGGTATCTACTTGTCATGCTCAAAGCATAAGACACATCCGGCCTAGTACAAATCATGGCATACATGATGGACCCAATTGCCGAAGCATATGGAACATCATTCATTTTCTCACGCTCATCTTTTGTCTTAGGACATTGAGTCTTGCTTAGAGAAACTCCATGTAACACGGGCAAGGTGCCTCTCTTAGAATTTTCCATACGGAATCTTCTAATGACCTTGTCAATGTATGTACTTTGGCTTAAACCAAGTAGCCTCCTTGATCTATCTCTATAGATCTTAATGCCAAGAATATATGCGGCTTCACCCATATCTTTCATTGCGAAGCACTTTCCTAACCAAGTCTTCACAGACTGAAGTGTAGGAATGTCGTTTCCAATGAGCAATATGTCATCCACGTATAAAATAAGGAATAGCACTATGCTCCCACTAATATTCTTGTATACAAAAGGCTCATCTTCGTTCTTGATGAAACCAAACTCTTTGACCGATTCATCAAAACGGAGATTCCAACTCCTTGAAGCTTGCTTCAATCCATAGATGGATCTTTGCAATTTGCATACCTTAGAATCTTGTTCAAAACCTTTTGGTTGTGTCATATACACATCCTCTTGGAGTTTTCCATTCAGGAAAGCGGTTTTGACGTCCATCTGCCATATTTCATAGTCATGATATGCGGCAATGGCAAGCAAAATTCTTATAGACTTGATCATTGCTACGGGTGAAAAGGTCTCATCATAGTCAATACCATGAACTTGCCTATAACCCTTCGCTACAAGCCTAGCTTTGTAAGTATGCACCTTCCCATCCATGTCAGTCTTCTTCTTGAAGACCCATTTGCATCCTATGGTTTTTATACCTTCGGGCGCATCAATCAAATTCCAAACTTGATTGTCTTGCATGGATTGCAATTCGGATTCCATGGCTCCAAGCACTTGTCCGAATCAGGAGAAGACATCGCCTCTGGTAGGTTGACGGTTCATCATTCTCAATGATTTCTACCTCATTACTATCCGTTACGAGAAATCCATATCATCTCGGGCTCGGATCGTAACCTACTAGATCTGCGAGATGCTTGTGTATTTTGAACAGGTTCCACAACTCCTTGTGGTTCTTGTTCTTGTTCCACTATTGGTTCAATGTTATTTTCTGGGTCTCGAATTTCTTCAAGATTTATTTTACTCCCACTGATTTCTTTGGAGAGAACTCTTTCTCTAGAAAGACACCAGTTCGGGCAACAAACACTTTGTTGTCCTCTCGGTTGTAAAAGTAATATCCTTTAGTTTCCTTAGGATATCCCACGAAAATACATTTATCAGATTTGTGTGCTAGTTTGTCAGAGATAAGTCTCTTGACATAAACTTCGCAACCCCAAATCCTCATGAAAGATAAACTAGGTTTCTTTCCACTCCACATCTCATATGGAGTCTTTGGAACCGATTTAGTTGGAACTTGATTTAGTGTGAAAGCAGCGGTTTCTAGGGCGTAACCCCAAAAAATATATTGGAAGATCAACTTGACTCATCATTGATCGAACCATGTCTAACAAAGTCCGATTCCTCCTCTCGGACACACCATTCCATTGTGGTGTTCCAGGTGGAGTCAATTGTGAAATTATTCCACAATTCTTTAGATGATCATCAAATTCTTGACTTAAGTATTCACCACCTCGATCTGATCGAAGTGCCTTTATACTTTTTCAAGTTTTTTTTTCACTTCATTTTGAAATATTCTAAATATCTCAAATGCTTCACTTTATGTTTCATTAGGTAAACATACCCAAATCTACTATAATCATCAGTGAAGGTTATGAAGTATTGAAATCCTCCCCTAGCATTGCTACTTAATGGTCCGCATACATCGGAATGTATCAACCCCAATAAGTCGCTTGCCCTTTCACCCAACTTGGTAAAAGGTGTCTTAGTCATTTTTCCAAGAAGACACGACTCACAAGTATCATATGACTCTAAGTCACATGACCCAAAAGTCCGTCCCCATGGAGTTTTGAGATACGCTTCTCATTAATATGACCAAGACGGCAATGCCACAAATAAGTATGATTTATATCATTAGGTTTAGATTTCTTATTTACATGATAGACATTATTTTCATTCTTGACATCAAATACATAAAGGCCATTAAATGAATAGCGATACCATAAAGCACATCATTTAAATAAATAGAAAATTTCTTATTGTCAATAAGAAACTTAAAACCTTATTATCCAAACAAGAAATTGAAATAATATTTCTGCTTAAATCCGGAACATAATAACAATTGTTCAAAACAAGAATTAATCCGGAAGGTAAAGTGACTTCATAAGTCCCTACGGCTAATGCAGCAACTCTTGCTCCATTCCCCACGCGTAGATCTACTTCACCTTCTTTAAGCAGTCTCCTATTCTTTAGTCCCTGCACATTTAGACAAATGTGAGAACCACATCCGGTATCCAATACTCAAGAATCAGTGTAGAAAGGAGAATAACTCTATCATATAGATACCTGAAGTCGACGCAGCCTTGCTGCTCTTCTTCTTCTTTGCTGCTCTTCCAAGAAAGCCTTGCAATTACGTTTCCAATGACCAATTTCTTGACAATGGAAACAGATTGCATCCTTTTGTGAATCGGTTTTGCCTCAGAAGCCTTGGAAACCTTTACCTTGCTTATCTTGGGTTTGACAACTTTTTCCTTACCCTTTCCTTTGGCACCAGCCTTC
>JAOWBW010003019.1:0-15000 GCA_026119855.1 Campanula takesimana
GTTTTGACGTCCATCTGCCATATTTCATAGTCATGATATGCGGCAATGGCAAGCAAAATTCTTATAGACTTGATCATTGCTACGGGTGAAAAGGTCTCATCATAGTCAATACCATGAACTTGCCTATAACCTTTCTCTACAAGCCAAGCTTTGTAAGTATGCACCTTCCCATCCATGTCAGTCTTCTTCTTGAAGACCCATTTGCATCCTATGGTTTTTACACCTTTGGGCGCATCAATCAAATTCCAAACTTGATTGTCTTGCATGGATTGCAATTCGGATTCCATGGCTTCAAGCCACTTGTCCGAATCAGGAGAAGACTGTAACTCCCATCCTTAATCTCGTTAGATATTTGACTTATTTGTTAATATTCTTTACTTGCTTGTTAAATTCTTGACTAGCATATTTATATGCTATTTTATTTGAGTTAATCATTTAATTACTTTAGAAAATTAAGGTGGTTAAATGTCAAAGTTGAAAGTTTAGGGGCCTTTTTTGTAGGAAGTGAAACTTGAGGGGCCTAGTTGCAATTCTTTGAAACTTGCAAGTATATCTTGTTTGTCTGGGATCATTATCCCCAAACAAACATTACTAACACTCCTTCTGTTCCAAAAGCCAAGTTTAGGATTCTTTCTATTCTCGACTCCTCGCGATTAATTAGTCCTTTGTTCGTGATTCCGGTCCCGGATAATATTCGTGGCGTTGAATAGAGCGTTACAGGCCGATCAGAAATTTATTTGGGTCAACTTGATTTTTGACTAGGTAAGCTATTGACTCCCCCTTACTTGTAATAACATGCATATATGTTATTCCCGTTACTTGTTCTTGTTAAAATTGTGTTTTAAGCAATTTTCGTGATACTTGTAAATTTGGGACGAAGGGAGTATTCGTATGATAATCAAGAATAAATAGCTAGCCTTGCACCTGGGAAGGATTTGAAAAAGTATTGAAAAATTACACTCCTATTCGTGAGACGGTAAAATAGTAACTTGATTTAAATATTATTAGAAAAATTGTACTATTATTTGTGGTACGGGGAAATGAATGGAAGTATCTCTAAATGGGTATATTAGTATAATATAAAATTGTACTTATACTTTTGGGTCGGTGAAATATTAAATTGGGATAAAAGGAAATTGTCCTATTATTTATGGGACGGTAAAAGAAATAAATTTAGCCTGAAATAATGTTTTGGATATTGCCAAAGAGTTAATAAAAGTTACTCCTACGCTTGGGACGGGAAATTTCTTAACCTGGGAAAGAAATAAAAATTTCGCATTTTGGTACCTTGTGCGACCGCACAAAAAACCTTGGGCGACCGCCCATCTTTCTGAAAGGTTTTTCAAAGGAATTGACCTGCTTGTGTCCGACCGCACAGTTACCTGAAGAACAAAATGTTGTTTAAAGTTTGTATAAGTTGGAAGTAACTCTAGTTAAGGTATATAACCTTAGTATAAGATGTCCTAGCAAGTGTTGTGACACCTTAGGGGCATCAGAACTGGTTTTAAACATGTATACTCATTGAATTAAAATGAGAACTTAGTCTTGTACATGGACACTTATAGAACTCAAATGAGAACTTAAGTATAAGAGTAATAACTCTTGTATATGTCTTGAAAGTGCTATGAACAAGCACTTATGTGTTATGCTTGTCTTAAAGCCAATGATTGTGCACCTTAGGGGCATTAAAACAATGACTTGAGATTGAATATCCTATGTAGGGGATTATTGTCGCGACCCCGAACCCCGCGGGCCCGAGACCGCGATCTGGACGTCGACTTAAAACCAAAACTCTAAAATATAGAAGTTGAAAATTCCATTTTGAACCAAAAGATGATAATATTAGGTTTTACAAATCCAAGTTTAACTCAGCAACTTACAACTAACATAAGCTCCACGGCTTATACCCAAAAGAATAAAATATACAATTCTTAATGACGTCAATAATGGTAACACTATCCCCAAAAGGTTATACATTTAAATAATGCAAACCGATCAAACAACCTGCCCAAAATCTCAATCCTCTCGACGCCCTCCTCGATCCGCGAATCCTAATCCTTTTCCTCCTGAGGGGGGGTTAAGGAAAACAATTTGAAACAAGAAACGGGGTGAGAATAAATCTCAGTAAGTTACTAATGCAACTACATGACATGCTAATGTGCAATGACCAATAGCAATTAACATAAGACAGATAGCAGCCGAATAATAAGTGACATGCTGTCAAACAGTAATATACAATAATCTATCATATAAATAAACATATAACAACAAATGAGAGGCTCTCTATTGCCAACCGTCCCATACCGGTTGGAAATAACGACCATCATCATCATGCAACACATAAAGCTGAAATAAACACTCATAGGTGGATACATAGCCAAGGTTTCACCCAACTGAAGGAACCAAATAAAGGTCGCTGCGCAGCTTCAATAATCAACCATCAACATCTTCATAATAGCATGAAAGCTGGAGAGAAATCCCCGGTCAAAAGCGACCAATCAACCCATCAATCAACAAACCATCTTCATAGTAGCATAAAAGCTGAAGAGAAACCCGGTACCGGAACCAATAACCAAAAGAAGTGTCACAAAGGACGGGAGACATGCCACAAAGTCATGCTCCAAGTAAAGCTAAAATGCACACAAAGGAGCTAGCTCTTCTCACATCCAAGGCCAATCTGGAGGAGGGTAATAATGGGGCAAAACAATGGTCAACATCATAATGGACTTGGCTGTGCCATCATAATGTTTCGCATCGCCCAAACACACACAAAATACCAGCTGGACTTTCAAGTAAGACTAAGTAATAAAATACTAGCACAATAAACAACCATTGATTCCAAAGTAGGGAATCATACCAATTAATCACCATAAAGATGCAAACGATTACTCAAGAAGAGTTCAACAACAATAGCACAAGGAGTTTCTCATAAAGAGTCCAACAACATTTACCATTAAAACATAATGATTCCAAGATAAGGCACGTACCAAATACATCCTAAATATGATACCTACAAGTTAATCATAAAGAGCACAACCCAAACGGTCGCTCACCAATGGCACAATGACTATTACCAAAATGATCATAAACATTTACTCAAAAGATATACTAGGACTATGAACTCAACCATCTCATCACACCTGGAATTCCAAATAAGAAATCCGAATGAATACATCTTAAGGTTAATCAAACCGTAGGTACCCAATTGCCCATCACGCTTTACCTCCGTTCATAACGAACCCATTCTAAACACCCCAAACGAATCCAAAAGGTTACACTTATTAGAACATGATCACGAACACATCATAAGATGCCCAAACATATACCAAATGATCATCACAAAGATAAGTCAAACCAACAATACCTCAATAAGATGTTCCAAAGTCCCAATTAACACTTAATTAATTTCAAACACAAACTTGATCACAGAGGACCCAATTCTATCACTAGAGTGTACTACAATGTTCACTAAGGTCGACTAGAAGGACACCCAAGGTTTGGATCAAAACGCATTCTTCAATCACACACAATTAACAAATGTAAACTTTCAGGGGTTCTGTGCGGCCGCCCAAAAGGGACTGTGCTGTCGCCCAAAATCCTTCAAAACAAGAACAAAAGCTTTCAGATAGGTGTGCGGTCGCCCAGACACTTTTGGGCGATCGCACAAAGCTCTGGCCTGCCGGAAATCGGGAAGAACAACCTGGGTTCTTCCATTTTTAACCCAACACACATTTCAACCCAAAATCCAACCTTCTAACTAGCATACTAATGTACCAACACAACTAATATGTCTAAAAAGACTCATACAACAACATTTAACAACCAAAATCAAGAATCAAACCCAACATTCATAAATCACCATTTTTGACCAAAAATCCAAATAAATTCCAAATAAATTGCAACCTCATCCAAACTTCAAATATAACAACAAAAGCATTATATGAACATTTTATCATCAAAATGGGGGAAAAGTAACTTACTTGAATTTTCTCAAGGTTGATGGATTTCAAATATTTTTGATCCTCCGCGATCCTATCGACGATCTAAACACATTTCACGTTTTAAGAAATGAGAAATAACAAGAGGAAGAGGAAGAAAATGAGGAGAGATGAAGAGAGAAACTTACCCTTTTTCTACTTTGGAGAGAGAGAAAGAAATGGCTGGGAAGAGGGGGATGGAGGTTGAGTGAGGATGAGGGAGGTGAGGGAAGGAGTAGGGAAATGTTTAAAAAGATTTACACTTAGGCCCCCTCCACTACACAACACAAATACTACACTCCCTACTAACAATTAAGACCCAACAATGCCACACTCAACCAAATGACCCAAATAAAAAGCTAGGCAAGAATTATTATAACTCATAAATTATTAATTAAGAAATAATTTAAATACATAATTAAGCAAATAATTAAATAATAATTATTTATCACCAATAAAATAGAGCCTAGTTTTCGGGTCGTGACATTCACTCCCCCTTAAAGAAAATTCGACCCGAATTTTAACGAGACTTACCCGAAAGACCAAATAGCTACGGATACGATAGTTCCGCCATTTCTCAAATTCCTCAATTGTCCAATCCAACCCACTACAAGGTAATCTTAAATAATGTTCACCATACCAGGACCTCTCGCACTTGACTTCCTTCAACCATAACCCCCACTACTAATTAGGATCCAAGTTCAAAATCAAGAATCTCAATTGCTCCCAACATAGTTCCCGAGATACCTCAAGTTCATCTTATGCAAAACCTTAATTACACTGCAAAAGTGCATTCATACGCCAAACGCATACTTGATATTACTTCCCAGAAGTTCACAACCTTAAACCATCTCGAGTTTAATCGACTCTTAAACTACAAAAGCTAAATAATTTTCATTCCATAATATTCATCGAGGTGATCATGTCTCTAAGGATTACCATTTTAGTGCCTCCACTTAAGCTAGCACTTAAACTAAGAGTACAATATAAATTCCAAAATTTTAATACAAAAAGTCCACTTAAACCTATGTTATAATCTCGTCCCTTCATTAACCGATCCTTGAAAGTCTAAACAGTTCCATATATTCAATAGTCCGCAAAACTATCCAAATTTATCTTCAAAGATTTTCTCTAATTCTCATTCAGGTCCATAATCCGTGCTCATATGCCCAACGGAAATCAACAAATTCTAAGTCCTCAATAGCTAAGCCAAGCTAATCTTTCACGCATACATTTATTAACTAATGACACTTAGTCTCAATAGCACTACCATCATAATAACCCAATTAGCTAGAGACGTTCCAACTGACCCAATACCAATTCATGATATTCCTTAATTATGCCCCAGTATTTATACTCCACTTCCTTTACATACCCACGATCCAATTCGGGAAACGCCACCAAGAAGGGATTTAGAACCATAGAAATACTATCTAACCAAAATTTCAAAGGTCTTTAACATAGATTGAGAAATTATCACTCTCCCAAAACGTACTTAGTCCTTTCTAACTTAACACGCTTATCACCCATAATGACAATAACTCCTACAAACAACTCATCGTCCATAACAAATCGTACCACACAATGCAATTTAACCCCAAGCTTCTCCTCAAACACTAGGTACTAATCGGAAGCAAATGAAAATCTTACGAATGATAAATACACCCAACAAATCGACCGAAACTAAATACTCGGATTTCAATTAAGAAAAGATAGGTATAGCTCTACTCAGGGAACGGCCTCAAACAGTTTTAAGAAATTAGGAATGGAGAATATAACAATCCCTCTACAACAATCGACTAAAGCAAGAGTAACATCAAAATCTTGTAATAGCAACATGGCTAATTTAGCAGGTAAAACATAACCATACTTAAGCACATCATAAGCACATAAGACTTCATCAGATACCCTAAACCCCTCCATAGGAGTAGACACCTACTACACATAAGTCAAAGACTCAAAAGAAATAAATGCAACTAAATGCACATAAACATGAGAATGCAATGATCCTAAAATGCACGCGCTCGCTCTCTCGACATAAATTAATACCTCCTGAAACTGATGAATCACCCGTCGAGTGCTGATTGATTGCCACTACTCTACCTGAAACCTTGGGCTTCCCCGAAGCATCCCTCTTCTGACCCTGTGGTATTCCAGTTCCTGTCCCCGATGGCTGAACTCTAAACCTCGGACAATCTTTAACGAAGTGTCCCAACTGACCACACTTCACACATTTTCCTTGCTTCTTCCAACACTTGTCTTCTGAGTGTCCTTTCCTCTGACAGAAGCTGCAGACTTTCCCACTTCGTGTCCCCTTATTAGAACCTTGATTTCCTCCCTTGAAGTTGCCCTCTGAATCGAGTTTGCACTCCAGAATTACCTCTGTTATCCGAATGTTGCTGTTGTGACTTACTCTGCCCTCCTTGCTTACCCGGGTTAACCATCTCAGTCTTCCTTTTATGTTCCCCAATATCCTGCTCAATCAAGTAGGCTCGATCCACCGCATCCTGAAAAGGTTGAATTCTTTGGGCTAAAAGTTGAGTCCTAATAGCTGTCTTCAAACCCCTGATCAATCTCATCGCTTTCTGCTCCTCGGTCCGCATAAGGTAGTCACAACACCTGGCTAATTCTGCGAACTTAGCCGAGTAATGTGCTACTGACATCATGCCTTGCTCCAAGCTGAGGAACTCGATCTCCTTCCGGTTTTGATTCACTAGAGAGATAAAATGATCCTTGAATTTCCTCACGAACCACTCCCAAGGATATGGTACAAGGGTCGCATCCCAACTGGTCTTCAGTGCCTTCCACCAATGTTCCGCAGCCCCCACGAGCTTATAAGCTGCAAACAGAACCCTATCCTCATCAGTGCAACCAAAGACATCGTAGATTTTCTCCATCGATTCTATCCATAGCTCGGCTTTCTTCACATCCGGCTCACCGTCGTACTCACTTGGTTTCAACTTTAAGAACTGCTCCAACCCATATCGCGGAGGTGCAACATGTTCCTCTCTCGGCCCTTGGTCATGAATTGATTTCGCGGCCGCTTCAAACCTGTCCTGAAACATTGCACGGTTTTCTTCCCTTAGACTAATAAGATTCTGAGTCCCACTGATGCCTTCACCAGCTCTTCTTCTAGCCATTTAGAACAAATACCTGCATAAAACATCAACCGTTACTCACTCCGAACACAACTACCCTCCTAGGTCATTCTAGTCCACCTATACTTATACATAGAGCTAAACCATAGCTCTGATACCAACTGTCGCGACCCCGAACCCCGCGGGCCCGAGACCGCGATCTGGACGTCGACTTAAAACCAAAACTCTAAAATATAGAAGTTGAAAATTCCATTTTGAACCAAAAGATGATAATATTAGGTTTTACAAATCCAAGTTTAACTCAGCAACTTACAACTAACATAAGCTCCATGGGCTTATACCCAAAAGAATAAAATATACAATTCTTAATGACGTCAATAATGGTAACACTATCCCCAAAAGGTTATACATTTAAATAATGCAAACCGATCAAACAACCTGCCCAAAATCTCAATCCTCTCGACGCCCTCCTCGATCCGCGAATCCTAATCCTTTTCCTCCTGAGGGGGGGTTAAGGAAAACAATTTGAAACAAGAAACGGGGTGAGAATAAATCTCAGTAAGTTACTAATGCAACTACATGACATGCTAATGTGCAATGACCAATAGCAATTAACATAAGACAGATAGCAGCGGAATAATAAGTGACATGCTGTCAAACAGTAATATACAATAATCTATCATATAAATAAACATATAACAACAAATGAGAGGCTCCCTATTGCCAACCGTCCCATACCGGTTGGAAATAACGACCATCATCATCATGCAACACATAAAGCTGAAATAAACACTCATAGGTGGATACATAGCCAAGGTTTCACCCAACTGAAGGAACCAAATAAAGGTCGCTGCGCAGCTTCAATAATCAACCATCAACATCTTCATAATAGCATGAAAGCTGGAGAGAAATCCCCGGTCAAAAGCGACCAATCAACCCATCAATCAAACAAACCATCTTCATAGTAGCATAAAAGCTGAAGAGAAACCCGGTACCGGAACCAATAACCAAAAGAAGTGTCACAAAGGACGGGAGACATGCCACAAAGTCATGCTCCAAGTAAAGCTAAAATGCACACAAAGGAGCTAGCTCTTCTCACATCCAAGGCCAATCTGGAGGAGGGTAATAATGGGGCAAAACAATGGTCAACATCATAATGGACTTGGCTGTGCCATCATAATGTTTCGCATCGCCCAAACACACACAAAATACCAGCTGGACTTTCAAGTAAGACTAAGTAATAAAATACTAGCACAATAAACAACCATTGATTCCAAAGTAGGGAATCATACCAATTAATCACCATAAAAGATGCAAACGATTACTCAAGAAGAGTTCAACAACAATAGCACAAGGAGTTTCTCATAAAAGAGTCCAACAACATTTACCATTAAAACATAATGATTCCAAGATAAGACACGTACCAAATACATCCTAAATATGATACCTACAAGTTAATCATAAAGAGCACAACCCAAACGGTCGCTCACCAATGGCACAATGACTATTACCAAAATGATCATAAACATTTACTCAAAAGATATACTAGGACTATGAACTCAACCATCTCATCACACCTGGAATTCCAAATAAGAAATCCGAATGAATACATCTTAAGGTTAATCAAACCGTAGGTACCCAATTGCCCATCACGCTTTACCTCCGTTCATAACGAACCCATTCTAAACACCCCAAACGAATCCAAAAGGTTACACTTATTAGAACATGATCACGAACACATCATAAGATGCCCAAACATATACCAAATGATCATCACAAAGATAAGTCAAACCAACAATACCTCAATAAGATGTTCCAAAGTCCCAATTAACACTTAATTAATTTCAAACACAAACTTGATCACAGAGGACCCAATTCTATCACTAGAGTGTACTACAATATTCACTAAGGTCGACTAGAAGGACACCCAAGGTTTGGATCAAAACGCATTCTTCAATCACACACAATTAACAAATGTAAACTTTCAGGGGTTCTGTGCGGCCGCCCAAAAGGGACTGTGCGGTCGCCCAAAATCCTTCAAAACAAGAACAAAAGCTTTCAGATAGGTGTGCGGTCGCCCAGACACTTTTGGGCGGTCGCACAAAGCTCTGGCCTGCTGGAAATCGGGAAGAACAACCTGGGTTCTTCCATTTTTAACCCAACACACATTTCAACCCAAAATCCAACCTTCTAACTAGCATACTAATGTACCAACACAACTAATAAGTCTAAAAAGACTCATACAACAACATTTAACAACCAAAATCAAGAATCAAACCCAACATTCATAACCATTTTTGACCAAAAATCCAAATAAATTCCAAATAAATTGCAACCTCATCCAAACTTCAAATATAACAACAAAAGCATTATATGAACATTTTATCATCAAAATGGGGGAAAAGTAACTTACTTGAATTTTCTCAAGGTTGATGGATTTCAAATATTTTTGATCCTCCGCGATCCTATCGACGATCTAAACACATTTCACGTTTTAAGAAATGAGAAATAACAAGAGGAAGAGGAAGAAAATGAGGAGAGATGAAGAGAGAAACTTACCCTTTTTCTACTTTGGAGAGAGAGAAAGAAATGGCTGGGAAGAGGGGGATGGAGGTTGAGTGAGGATGAGGGAGGTGAGGGAAGGAGTAGGGAAATGTTTTAAAAGATTTACACTTAGGCCCCCTCCACTACACAACACAAATACTACACTCCCTACTAACAATTAAGACCCAACAATGCCACACTCAACCAAATGACCCAAATAAAAAGCTAGGCAAGAATTATTATAACTCATAAATTATTAATTAAGAAATAACTTAAATACATAATTAAGCAAATAATTAAATAATAATTATTTATCACCAATAAAATAGAGCCTAGTTTTCGGGTCGTGACAATTATGAACTTGTAAGTATGAGTGGTATAGCTCATTTACTTAATTTGAACTTGAAATAGTCTTGGTCTAGGTTTAGGGTACTACCCTAGATGGCCTAGATGAGTGTTGTAGAGCACTCTAGTATTGAAAAATAGTCCCTTTGTGAATAAATGAAAGGTGGACTTGAATCATAATTAAATGATAACTTGAGTATAAGAGTAGTAACTCTTTTATGTGTCTTGAAGTTAATGTTTGTGTACCTTAAGGGCACCAACTAATGTCTTAAGCTTGAATGTTACAAGAAAAGGATTTGAAAATAATTCGTAAAAGATGTATAACTCATCTACCTAGCTTGAACTTGAAGTATAAGATAATTAACTCTTGTACATGTTTAACCATCCAAATAAATGGATTGAAAACTTGGATATAAGATGATAAAATCTTGTATATGTCTTGAATGTCTTGAATGTCTTAAGGTGAGACAGTAATTTGAAGTATAAGACAATAAAATCTTGTACATGACTTGAACATCCAAATAATTGGATTAAGACTTGAATATAAAATTATAAATCTTGTACGTGCCTTGACACCAGTATATGTGTATGGTAATAAGCTTGAAAGAGTCTTGATGTGTATATGCAAATCTTGCATATATTTACTTGATAGAGTGTTACTTCTTGATACATGGTATGAATAACCAAAAGAGTTGGGATATGGAACTAGATAGAGAATGATTAACTCTACTACATACTTGAATTTGATACATGTGTATTATAAGTGTTATGAACAAACACTAAAGTGCTAGTGATTGGTTTTAATCGTGTATATACTCAATGAAGTATATAAAGAATAAAGAAGATATCTTGTCTTGAAATGGGTTCCTAAAGAAAATAGGGACTAGTGTAATATGAAGATAATTCATATAATCATGAATACTACGATTTAAGTTAATAAGAATAACTAGAGAACACAATATGTGTTAGAAAATGTATTCGATTAATAACGATACATATACGTGAAGTATGACTGTGTCTAGGTACAATGTGACCTATTCTACTACGTGTTTAGAGTCTAAGGTATTGGGCTCTATTTGATAGTAAGGGTATCGTGATAGACACTTTAATGTGTTAAACGTGATATGAATATGTACGTGCAAACTTGGCATGTGACAAAGTGATATACCCTACTACTTGACTGAAGTCTGTTATAAATGGACTCTTACTTGGATTGATCGTGTTACGTGGACACCTTATGTGCCATTGTTATCTTGGTTTGTATTCGTAATAATTGCGTACGTGTACTTGTATTCTCGTAAGCACATGATACATAATTACATGGTGCATATTCTCGTGAGCACATGATACATAATTACATGGTGCATATTCTCGTGAGCACATGATACATGATTATATGGTGCATAAAGAATAGTCCACTAATAAGGGACTGAGTTCTGTTCTCGTAGTTCAAGTAAACATCTACTTGTGCATTCTTGTGTGAGTCCAGCTGGTTCTCCTTGCTTGTTCGAAAATATATAGTTTCACGCTTGTCGCGAGAGCTGGGGTTTAAGTGACAATCGGGTCCCTATGTATTTCCGCCTGACCCCTTACTACCGGCCATAGTAAGGGCATAGCTTCCTTGGTTAGAGCAATAAGCCTGACCTAAGTGAATGCGATTGTCTTGAACACCTCGTGGATCTTGTTCTTGTGGATGACACTGGTTACCAGGTCTTCTTATATACTGCATAGCAGTTCTTGTTCTTGTTCTTGGTTGTCCTCAGCTAGAAAAGCATCGACAACAAATGGTATTCTTGGGAGGAATAAGGAAGGATTCAGGTACAAATGCGTGATAGGCCTATGTGCATCTTGGTGAGCTGGTCTAGCCTCTCATACTACTTGACTATTTGTTACCTGATCATATCTTGAGCTTGATTACTTGTTGAGTTGGCTTAGCATCTCCTATACTTGTTACTTGATGATACTTGATATATGATTAGTTGCATGTTAATAGCTTACTGAGATTTATCTCACCCTTTATTTGTTTAATTGTTCCCCCCCCCAGGAAAGCAGGGGATAGTACGCAGTGAGGCTCGACTTAGCTGGGAATTTACTCAGCAGGATATTCTTGTTCGAAGTTAGTGTCCTTTTGTGTCCTTTTATATTTTGGTAAGGACGATCTTGTATGAGTTAATAAACTCTGGGCTTGTATTGGGGTAGTATTTGTTGTCCCTAGACAGTTCTTGATGCCAGCTTATTTGCTAGGCATGTCTTCCGCTGTATGTAACCTTGTTTGGTTTTAATTTTTTTGGTCTACACTCCTTATTCTTGAGTAGATATAGCATGTCAGTTTGTTTCTAACAGGTATTGTTCCTGTTTCCCGTTAGTTTCTTGTTTCTTGTTAGTACGCGCACCAGGTTCGAGGTTCTATTAGGGGATCCCGGGACTTGGGGCGTGTCAAAGACATCGCCTCTTGGTAGGTTGACGGTTCATCATTCTCAATGATTTCTACCTCATTACTATCCGTTACGAGAAATCCATATCTCTCGGGCTCGGATCGTAACCTACTAGATCTGCGAGTTGCTTGTGTATTTTGAACAGGTTCCACAACTCCTTGTAGTTCTTGTTCTTGTTCCACTATTGGTTCAATGTTATTTTCTGGGTCTCGAATTTCTTCAAGATTTATTTTACTCCCACTGATTTCTTTGGAGAGAAACTCTTTCTCTAGAAAGACACCAGTTCGGGCAACAAACACTTTGTTGTCCTCACGGTTGTAAAAGTAATATCCTCTAGTTTCCTTAGGATATCCCACGAAAATACATTTATCAGATTTGTGTGCAAGTTTGTCTGAGACAAGTCTTTTGACAAAAGCTTCACAACCCCAAATCTTCATGAAAGACAGACAAGGCTTCTTTCCGCTCCACATCTCATATGGAGTCTTTTGAACCGATTTAGTTGGAACACGATTTAGTGTGAAAGCAGCGGTTTCTAGGGCGTAACCCCAAAAGGATATTGGAAGATCAACTTGACTCATCATTGATCGAACCATGTCTAACAAAGTCCGATTCCTCCTCTCGGACACACCATTCCATTGTGGTGTTCCGGGTGGAGTCAATTGTGAAACTATTCCACAATTCTTTAGATGATCATCAAATTCTTGACTTAAGTATTCACCACCACGATCTGATCGAAGTGCCTTAATACTTTTGCCAAGTTGGTTTTCTACTTCATTTTGAAATATTCTAAATATCTCAAATGCTTCACTTTTATGTTTCATTAGGTAAACATACCCAAATCTACTATAATCATCAGTGAAGGTTATGAAGTATTGAAATCCTCCCCTAGCATTGCTACTTAATGGTCCGCATACATCGGAATGTATCAACCCCAATAAGTCGCTTGCCCTTTCACCCAACTTGGTAAAAGGTGTCTTAGTCATTTTTCCAAGAAGACACGACTCACAAGTATCATATGAATCGAGGTCACATGAACCTAAAAGTCCGTCCCCATGGAGCTTTGAGATACGCTTCTCATTAATATGACCAAGACGGCAATGCCACAAATAAGTATGATTTACATCATTAGGTTTAGATTTCTTATTTACATGATAGACATTGTCATTATTTTCATTCTTGACATCCAAGATATAAAGGCCATTAAATGAATTAGCAATAACATAAAGCACATCATTTAAATAAATAGAAAATTTCTTATTCTCAATAAGAAACTTAAAACCTTCATTATCCAAACAAGAAATTGAAATAATATTTCTGCTTAAATCCGGAACATAATAGCAATTGTTCAAAACAAGAACTAATCCGGAAGGTAAAGTGACTTCATAAGTCCCTACGGCTAATGCAGCAACTCTTGCTCCATTCCCCACGCGTAGATCTACTTCACCTTCTTTAAGCAGTCTCCTATTCTTTAGTCCCTGCACATTTAGACAAATGTGAGAACCACATCCGGTATCCAATACCCAAGAATCAGTGGTAGAAAGGAGAATATCTATCATATAGATACCTGAAGTCGACGCAGCCTTGCTGCTCTTCTTCTTCTTTTGCTCTTCCAAGAAAACCTTGCAATTACGTTTCCAATGACCAATTTCTTGACAATGGAAACAAATTGCATCCTTTTGTGAATCGGGTTTTGCCTCAGAAGCCTTGGCAACCTTTGCCTTGCTTATTTTGGGTTTGACAACTTTCTTACCCTTTCCTTTGGCACTAGCCTTCTTCCCATCATGAACCAAGAGCACGGGAGAACCTTTCTCCACAATTTTCATCTCTGCAGTTTTGAGCATCCCATGCAACTCAGAGAGATTCTTATCCATTCCATGCATGTTATAATTCATCACAAACTGATTATAACTTTTAGGCAATGAATTAAGAATGAGATTCGTGGCTAGCTCCAATGGGATTGGATAGCCAAGTTTCTCAAGGTGCTCTACATAACCTTTCATTTTAAGAAAGTGAGGACTCACTTGTTGCCCTTCATTCATTTTACAAGTAGTGAATGCAACAATGGTCTTGTACCTTTCTTGCCTAGCTTGCTCTTGAAACATGGTTCTCAACTCCACGCCTATCTCATAGGCTTCCAAATGTTCCAAACTTTGTTGGAGTTTTGAACATATAGCAGCAAGCATGAGACAACTTACATCTCTAGAATCATTACGATGTTTCTTGTAATTGTCTCTTTCTACCCTAGGGGCAGTAGGCGGTGGTTCAGCAGGAAGAGGCCCATCGAGAATGTACAACTTACCTTCTTGCCTAAGAACGATTCTTATGCTACGGATCCAATCCATAAAGTTAGTACCATTCTCTTCGAGCTTATCCTTCTCAAGGATCGATCGCAACGACATTGATTGAGTATAATTAGTCATTATCTACAAATATGCAAAATTTCCAAAATTTAATAAGTACCGTTTTTCATTAAAGAGATAAATAATGTATTTTTCAAACAAATACTCCCACAAAATTATATAACCTTCTTATACATTCAATGTATAATATAATTTAATTGGGCTAAGATCCAACTTTAATTTAACTTTTGAGTCCACGGAG
>JAOWBW010003019.1:27500-43819 GCA_026119855.1 Campanula takesimana
GGGGCGAAGCCAGAGGAAACTCTGGTGGAGGCCGCAGCGATACTGACGTGCAAATCGTTCGTCTGACTTGGGTATAGGGAGCGAAAGACTAATCGAACCGTCTAGTAGCTGGTTCCCTCCGAAGTTTCCCTCAGGATAGCTGGAGCCAGGGTGCGAGTTCTATCGGGTTAAGCCAATGATTAGAGGCATCGGGGGCGCAACGCCCTCGACCTATTCTCAAAACTTTAAATAGCTGACGCGAGCTGCTCATTGAAACGAATCGGACTCAAGTCCATAACAGACACGGCATCATGAAGGAAAGACCGATACGGGCCCAAGCGAGTCCTAGTCCACAAATGGGTGTTGATCGAAATTAAGACATGTTGGTCCCAAAGGGCAACAAGGGTATGAAAAATAGCTAGAGGGGGGGGTGAATAGCTGTTTTAAAATTCTTTTCGTACCCTTGAAAAACTCAATTGCGAATGCGCACTTTATCAAGTAAGCGTTATGAAATGCGCCTAAGTGAGTGAGTGAAATGCACAGCGGAATTTAGTAATGAAAGTAGGCGCAAAGTGATAAAGGGAGCGCAACACACACACTAAGTATTTTGGCTCAAAGTGAGTGAAATAAGGAACTAAGGCAAATGATAAAACAAACACAACACAATTCAGTTCAATCAATCTACAATGAGTAAACAAGCAAATAGTGAGTGAAAATAATAACTTGAAAGAAATGACAAGATAATAACACAAGCTATTTGGAGAGGTTCGATCAATGAAAGATCTACGTCCTCTACCAAGATGGTTAGTCTTGGATTTCTAATCGAGATCTTATATAATGAGTGAGTGTTACAAATTACAATGTTTGAGCTTATACACTAACTCAAGATCTATTACTATGAAAGAACAAATCCAAAACAATAACCGGTGTATCTCTAAAAGATGAATCTAAATGATTAATCTTAAAGAGGTGCGTGTGTGTTCTTAGAATCAAGGCTCTTTAGATCTTTGAGATGGAGAGCACAAGAAACTAAAGTGTTAAGGCTTTGAAGATCTGGGCTAAGGATGAAGGTATGAAGATGTTCTTGAGAAATCTGGAAAAACGAAGGCAATCTTCAAATCTTCAACAAATGCTTTGAGAGAGAAATTCTTGAAATTCTTAGCAAAACTCAGCAACTTCAAAATGTTGAAGTTATGGGGTATTTATAGTGAACTTCAAAAAACTAGCCGTTTGGAAATCCTTGTGGATAAGATGAGCTGTCGTTCGTTGATTGGAGCATGCATATTTTATGGCCATTTTGACACTCAACATAAATGTGACCGTTATGGACACGTGTCAACAGATTAGGCGCATATGCATCTTTTATCCACCGTTGGATCATTGGCGTAATTTTGAATTCTTTTCAAGTCTTCGAGTCTTCAATAAATCACTGAGTGTTTGAATAAACACTTTGAGGCGCGTTTGAGCCAAGAGGCGCATTTAGCCAATAGGCGCACAGTAAGCGTGCGCTTAAAACAAGGGGCGCAGAGGCGCGTAAGCTTATGAAGAAATCCTTATGCGCGCGCTCTAAATGGCGCAAGGCGCGAGTGAAGAGGCGCATGGCGCGTGGCGCAGGAGGCGCATAAGCGCGGCTCAAACTCACTGAGTGATTTTTCTTGAAACTTGATCTTCTTGCCCTATTTCTAAGCCTATTCTATAACAATGGACAACCTAAAAAATGAAGTATAAATACTTCTTACATGTGGGTCTAAAGTCCATGAAATAAAACTTAGGTGATGGATCAATCAAATCTAATAAATCCTAATACATTAAAACTGAGATATATGTGGGCATACCCAACAATCTCCCCCTATTTGATTGATGCCATTACCTACTATATCAAGGACAAACATTATACTTGATAAAAACATGTCCAAATGAATGAAATTGGTAATTCATGTCTCAAGTTAATGTACACACTAGTCCAAAATATAGATTCCTAATCTATTCCAATAAGAATAAAGAGTTACATATGGAAAGATAGAAACAACAGTTTAACACATTCAAGATGATATATGATTTTTAGTTTTGAAATGTGTTTAAACCAAGTTTAAACTTAATGCATGAAAGTATGAAACAATTCAATATGATGCATTATGAATTTAAACAATATTCATTGTTCTACAAACAAGGAGTTTGAGTGAACAAGGTTTGATAATGAGTGATGCATTGTTCTCATTAAAACTTGGGGTGTAAGAGTTACAAGTTACAAGTTACAAGTTTTGAATAGAACAAAAACAAAAGATGCTAAAACAAGTAAGCACAAAATCACTATCACAAAAGAGATTGTTCTATTACAAAAGATTCTAAAAATTTACAAAAAAAAAATAGAAGCTAAGGGTTGGGAGGCGCATCATCTTCCTTCAATCCTTCAACGATCTCTGAAACAGAACGCTGAATTTGCTTTGCGAGCTGATGACTACGGTTCGCTAACCCTTGAGTGTCCGTGACACTGGAGTGAGTAGCAGTAATACCGTCTCTAATATAACTCAAGTGATTCACATTGATGTTTTGGTATTCATCAATGGAACGCTGAGTGATCTGCTGCTGCTGTGAAATGTTTTCTTCCAAGATTTGAATGTGAGCTTCAATGGCATTTTGAGCCGTGATAATATCTGAAGAAATATGTTCAGCGCGTCTGTCAGAGCTTGAGTGAGCAGCAGTGAAATGAGTGACGACCAACTCTTTCAGGACATCCAACTTAGATACAAGCACATTCATATTTGATTGAGACGCAGCAGATTGAGGTATGAACGTAGGCGCAGAAGCGGTGGTTTGCGCCTGGTCAGTATGAGCTTGAACCTGAGTCTGCGCCGGAGGAGGAGAAGGAGCAGAAAGTTTGGCCTTGAGAGAGTTCATCTCCCCCTTAATGGCAGCAATCTCTTCAGATTGATCAGTGAGTAAGGAAGTAAGAAGCTCAAATTGAGACTTTATATGCGCCTGTCCTTGCTCTAAATTGGCTTGCCCCTGCTGTAAAGAATGAAGAATGGAAAGTACCTCGCTCAAATCAGGAGCAGACGGAGGAGGCGCAGGGGTAGAGAGTGGCGCATCATCTTGAAGGGGCGCAGAATCTTGAAGGGGCGCAGAAGGAGATGGAGGCGCAGGAGGAGGTGAATGAGTAGGAGACTCAAATTCATCTTCAGTTTCAATTTCAACAGTTTCAACAACAACTGTTTCAACATCAAAAGTTTCTGTTGAGATCGGATCTGGTCCAGGTGGAGGCGCAACTGGAGAAGGAGTGCGCTGAGGGATGGTCTCTTGCTCCCCCTGAACGGGTTCCTCAATGTCTGAAATGTCATCGCCGAAGAAATCAGAGAGGAGTTGTACCCTTGACATATTGGAAGGTTGAAATTTGAATGAGGGCGCACGAGGAGTGGGGGCGCGTTGAGAAGGAGCGCGCTGGGAAGGCGCGGAAACAGAAGGCCCTTTCTCAATATCTGCGCTTGATCCGGCGCCTTTCATGCGCTCTAACTTTTCTGACTCAGCAGCTTGTTTGGCTAGAAAGTCTTCATCTCTTTTTCGTTGAGCCTCAAGCCTGCTGGCTTCTTGCGCTAGCCTCAGATCTCGCTCATCATCAGTTTCAAATCTAGTGCGTTTGACAGGCGCAGGAGTAGGGTCATCAACTACCCGTTTGCCTTTGCTTTTATCTGCGCCTGGCACTGGATCTGCGCTTTGTCTAGCGCTTGCTTTTACTGCGCTCTTTAATAATGGTGCGCTTTTAAGGACTGGCGCATCATCGGACTCTGTGTCTTCATCTACTAAGCCTTCAACAGTCTTGATTTGGATTCCTTTTGCGCGCTTTGTGGGCTTCTTCCTGCGCTTCTTGAGGTCCAAACTAGCTTTACCAAACATTGGAACATCGTTGATCTTGTACTCCGGATTCTCATTCAAAAACTTAACTAACTCAGGGTAAGTTAGAAAAAGTTTTGTGAGAATAAGGCAGTGTGAGCGGAATCGGGTCTTTCCATCACTTTTGTTCTTCACAAATTTATCAATTTGCTCACGCAGAGTCTTGAACAGAATATGAGGCCAGTGAAGCTTCTCCTTGGCCATGATAGCAGCTGTGTATTCCCATTGTTCAACCGTGAATCGGTTTACGTTCCCAGTTTTGAACACTATTGAAGTTCCCACCAAGTGAGCGATGTGAGTCAAGAGTTCTCCACCATCTCGAATTTCGGTGTTTTTGATATTGTTTTGAAGCGTGGGAATATTTAGAAGTGAGGCAGCCATCTTGTTCTGATCATCAATTGAGTAAGTCATCGGGCGCCCAATAATGCGATCTTCACCGGTAGATGGAAAACCGAGCAAGTGTCGAATCACAGATGATGAAATATGGACGTCAACATTTTGAACGCGCGCCTCAATCCGGTAGTGAGTGCGCCCATTTACGTCAATTTCCACTAGAACAGCAGTGGAGAAGAACTCATCCACGAGGAGCGCAGAGAAGAAATCTTGGTCCATGGTGAATAAAGGGAGCAGACCAGCGACGCGCAGAGTCTCTATTATTTCTCTTCCCATCACTTCACCAGATAACTCCAATAGATCAAGAGTTTCTTCAAGTTTGAAATTTGCAAGGTCCTGAAAAAAATGATTGATGTTAGAAGTGATATAGGCGCATAGAAACATAAAATGATCAAAGTAACATAGGCGTATGAAATATATAGGCGCATAATTGAAACAGGCGCACAAAATTATAGAGAATCAAGGCGCATGATTGAATTAGGCGCATAAAATATTGAAGGCGCATAGAGTTACAAGGCGCATAATATGGTTCTATGTGAATACTAAGGAAAAATTAAAACAACGAAATTTGACTAAGTACGAAGTTAGGCGCATAAGGTTTTTAGGCGCAGAATGATTTAAGCGCATATACAAGTAGAGGCGCATAAATCATTCAGGCGCATAAAAAATAGGCGCATAAAGAAGTACATAGGCGCATGACGTGAAAATTTTTACTTAGAAAGAAAAACAAACAACAAGCATTCAAATGAAAGAAATGAAAATCAAAAAGTTCAAATTTTCGAAAACAAGTTAGAAAATTTTTAGAGACCAAAACATGCATAAATGACGAAGAACACGAAGAACGACCCTTGAATGCTCGAAGAACACCAAGAACACGAAAATCATGAAACTTCACCAAACTAGACAAATAATATATCAAAATGACCGCATGACGACAAGGAATCTAAATATGCAAACAAAAATAAGAACAAATCAATAATGAAAGCACAATGATCAAAAGAATGCCCGAAAATTTTGAAAAATTTTGAAAACAAAAACTCAGATTTGTAACAAACAGAGCATTGATCGTTAAAATGTTGGTTTTAAAAGATTCGAAATCAAGAATAGAACACAACCCAACAAACGATATAGAAAACGGATCATCGAATCAAGAGAAATCAAAGAAAATGAATCCGGGTTTAAAAAAAAGAAATATATAAGGAGATTAAAGGTTGAGAATTCATACCATATCGTCTTGTGTAGATGTTGATGCTTTCTTAGGACCCATAAACTTATATATATGAATGTAAAATGAAGAAGAAAAATGAAGATGAAGAGAAGGAGGCGAGTCTGGGAGAGAGGGAGTGAGACGGGGAGAGAGAGAGAAATAGAGTAGGTGAGAAGAGAGGAAGGTGATGATGTGTTTTTATAGGTTTAGGTTTAAAATTTGCACTGATAAAGCAAAAACACAGTCAAAAATTTAAAAAGATGAGAAGTTGAAGGGATGGCATTTATGAGGGATTTGAAATGGCGGCTCATCATGATAGGTGCATTAAATGCTGAATGACACAAAGTGTCATGATGTGACATTTAGGTTTTTGAAAAACTGCTCCACTTTCCCTTTAAGTGTATGAGCAATTTTGACTAATTTTTGCACAAACACCAAAAACATCTATTTTGGTGTAAGTTTGGGGTGCAAGAAATATATCCCAGAAAATAAAATTTTTCGAAAAGCGTAAAACGAGGGAAAAATTTTAATTGCACAAGTACCCTTGAACAATTAAAGGAATGTCAAAAGACATAGATTCCTATAATAAATGAACAGAATGAACATACCTGGTACTTGTGTATTTATTACGTTCAATCATTGAAATTGAATTTTGAGAAATGATTGAGCCGCAATAGTTAATGCGCGCATGAAGAGGCGCATTACTTCAGCAAGGCGCATACTCATCTAGGCGCATTATTCATCAAGGCGCATTACACATCAAGGCGCGCAAAGATGGTTGAGCGCGCGCATGAATTGATAGGCGCGCAGATATTGTGCGCGCAGAAAACGAGAGATGGGCGCGCAGTTAGTAAGGCGCATAGATGGCGCATAATTTCCTTGAAACTTTTGAAAAATTGATTTAATCATTTGTACCTAATATACTCATAACTCAACACAACATAAAATCATTAGTATTGACAAAACTATATTGAATTTAGTTGAGTTCAAGCATACCCATTTCACCTCTCAAAAACATGAACCGTTTCGCGTCAAGTGCTTTAGTTAGAATGTCGGCGATTTGATAGTCGGTTCCCACGTGTTCCAAATGAATATTGCCTTTTTCCACGTGGTCTTTGAGGAAGTGATATTTGATGTCGATGTGCTTGGTCTTTGAGTGCATGACAGGATTTTCAGAAACCGCAATTGTTGATGTATTGTCGCAGTAGATGGGACAATTTTCTTCGATGATATCATAGTCCACCAATTGCTGCTTCATCCAGAGTATTTGACAACAACAACTTCCCGCAGCGATATATTCGGCTTCGGTTGTTGAGACAGATACTGAAGCTTGTTTCTTACTCGCCCATGACACAAGTCTATATCCGAGGAAATGACAAGTGCCACTTGTGCTTTTCCTATCAATTGTGCACGCTGCATAATCCGCATCTGAGTAACCTACAAGTTTAAAGTTCGAATCTTTGGTGTACCAAAGTCCAAGGTTAACAGTGCCAGAGAGATATCTTATAATACGTTTCACAGCAATTAAGTGTGCTTCTCTAGGGTCGGATTGATAACGAGCACAAACACAAACACTAAACATAATATCGGGCCTGCTAGCAGTAAGATAAAGGAGTGAGCCAATCATACCTCGATAGAGCGTTTGATCAACACGTTTACCTTTTAGATCTTTGTCGAGTTTGTTGCCGGTGGCCATTGGAGTATCGTATGATTTAGCGTTCTCAAGTCCAAACTTCTTGATTAAGTCCTTTGTGTATTTGGATTGGTTGATAAAAATGCCTTCACTCATTTGCTTGATTTGAAGCCCGAGGAAGAATGTGAGTTCTCCCATCATGCTCATTTCAAACTTGCTCTTCATTAGTTTCTCAAAACGCTTGCACAACAATTCATTAGTAGAACCAAATATAATATCATCAACATAAATTTGAACAAGTAATTTATGACCATTATGTTTGGCAATGAAAAGAGTTGTATCGATTTTACCGCGAGTGAAGCCTTTTTCGATGAGAAACTTGGATAGTGTATCATACCATGCTCTTGGTGCTTGTTTGAGTCCATACAAAGCTTTCTGGAGTTTGTACACATGATTTGGAAATTGTGAATCTTCAAACCCAGGTGGTTGAGCAACATAGACTTGTTCTTGGAGTTCACCATTTAGAAACGCGCTCTTCACATCCATTTGATATAACTTGAAGTTCTTGTGAGCGGCGTAAGCTAGAAATAATCTGATAGCTTCAAGTCTTGCTACGGGCGCAAAAGTTTCATCGTAATCAATTCCTTCTTCTTGCCTATAGCCTTGTGCAACCAATCTTGCTTTGTTTCTCGTGATGGTTCCATTCTCATCCATCTTGTTCCTGAACACCCATTTCGTACCAATCACTCCTTGATCATTTGGTCTTGGAACAAGAGTCCAAACCTTACATCGTTCAAATTGATTGAGTTCTTCTTGCATTGCAATAACCCAATTAGGATCTTGGAGTGCTTCATCAGCCTTCTTCGGTTCAATTTGAGAGATAAAAGCAGTGTAAGCATCAAAGTTTGTAGCTCTCCTTGTACGAACACCAACTTGTAAATCACCGATGATATTAGCAATTGGGTGACCTCTAACTTCACGAATTTCAGGAGGTAAGTTAGGTTGAGTCGTAGAAACTTGAAGATCTTCAATTGGTACCTCTTCACCAGATTCAAAGTCATTGAAATTTGGGGGTTGAACTGGCTCAGAATTGAAATTTGGGTTTACACCAGATGCAGCAGTAGAAATAGGCGCGTAAGAGGAATCATGAGGCGCATCATTTGAGTGAGGCGCAATAGAGGATTCACCAGGCGCATAATACATTGAATTAGGCGCATTTGATGTAGATGGATTTCCTTGTGTTGATAGATTCTGACCTTGAGTGGGCGCAACGTAAATAGGAGCACCTGTATCATTTAACTCAATAGAATCATCAGCAACATTTGGAGCCAAATGTGGCTCAAGGAGAGAATGTTCATCAAAAGTAACATGTACAGATTCAACTATCACTAATGTAGTTCTATTGAAAACACGAAAAGCTTTAGAGTGTTTGGCATACCCAACAAAAATACCTTCGTCGGCTTTGGCATCGAATTTACCTCTATGTTCGTTTCCGTTGTAGAGGATATAGCATTTGCAACCAAAGATCTTGAAGAATGCAATGTTGGGAGTTCTACCACGCCAAAGTTCATACGGCGTCTTGTTGTGAAGTTTGTTGATGAGGGAACGATTTTGAGTAAAACATGCAGTGTTGATAGCTTCTTCCCAAAAGTACTTAGGCAATTTAGCTTCAGCTATCATCGTCTTTCCCGCTTCAATCAACGTTCTATTCTTTCGTTCAACGACGCCATTTTGTTGAGGAACTCCGGCGGTTGAAAAGTTGTGATCTATCCCATGATCTTCACAATATCGAGCAACACCGTTATTTTTGAATTCTGTTCCATTGTCGGATCGAACACTAACGATGTCATCTTCTTTTTGGGTTTGGAGCAGTCGAAATAAGGTAGTGAGAATATCATAACAATCATCTTTTGTAATCATCATCTCTACCCATGTATATCTTGAATAATCATCCACCACAACTAGAGTATACTTGTTTCTACGAATGCTTGCGGTGGAAACTGGTCCAAATAGATCAATGTGAAGCAGTTGCAAACATCTTGTAGTTGAAGGATTTGACTTGCTTGAAAATGACTGCTTCGGTTGTTTGCCAAGTTGACATGCGGCGCACTTTTTGTCATGATGATCAGCAACTTTGGGAAGTCCTTTGACAAGATTATTCCTGCTGAGTTTAGATAGATACTTGAAGTTCAAGTGACTTAAGCGCTTGTGCCACAGCCAACTATTTTCGTTCACACTTTTTGCTACAAAACAAAGATTAGTACTAGAGTTCATACTATGAAAATCAATAATATAAATATTTGTCTTACGATATCCCGTGAGTAAGATAGCTCCAGTTTTGCCATTCTTGATAAGACATTGCGTTGAAGTAAAATGGCATTCTAATCCTTTGTCGCAGAATTGAGATATGGATAATAAGTTGTGCTTGAGCCCTTCCACGAGTGAGACTCTTTCAATGCACACTTTGTCTTTCTTGAGCTTTCCATATGCTACAACTTGACCTTTGTTATTATCGCCAAATGTTACGGAGGGACCTCTTTCTTCATGGACATCTTCTAATAAGGATTCATCTCCAGTCATGTGTCTTGAACACCCACTATCGAGAATCCATTCATAATTTCTAGCTTTTGAAGATCCAGCCATGAAACAAAGAACCTGAAATATAGACATTTAAGCAGGTCCCCTTTATTCCTTTTGGGTCCTAGGGTTAGCAACTTTTGACAACCCACTCTTGCTTGACCTTAGGATTTTTACGTCCTTTGGCATTGGGAGTGAATCGCAAAAGGCATTCCACGGCCTTGTGTCCTGAACAATCACAAATGGAACAATGATGAAAGCCACCAATCACGTGAGTTTTCACAAACTCTTTACTTTTCTTGGGGATGGCATTCTTCTTTGGGTCAGATGAACTAGACTTAACAAAATCTTTCTTTTGAAATTTTGGAGCGCTTTTTCTCGAAGGGCGCATAGGGCTAGGAGGCGCACGGCGATGAGGCGCGTGGCTCTTAGGCGCATAATGAGCACTCGGAGAAGGAGCGCGCCTATTTTCAAGAATGATTTTGCTAGGAGATGGTTCATCTGTAGCTATATCTTTCCCATTAGCTTTCCCAAATTGCTTCGTTGGGTAGACATAATGGAATGTTTGTCTCTTGACTTTTTCATGTCCTTTACCCATTGAATTAGAATGTTTTTCCTTGGGAATTTCAAGAGTTTGTTGGTTGGTAAATTCACTATCTCTTTCAGCACAGACATCACATTTAAAGTTGTCACTAGTTGATGAGAATCCCAAGCCACTTTTATCACCACTGACTTTTTGGGACTCAAATATATTCTCCATAGTGACACGAGAATTGGACCACTCATTTGTAATCTTTTTAAGATCAGTGATTTGAGCAACCAATTCATCGTTTTGAACTTTAAGAAGTGAGTTCTGTTCTGTTAGAAAAGTGTTTTTAACGGTAAGAGGAGTCATGCTCTTTATCTGCTCCTTAAGGAGGGTGAGTTCAGATTTAAGTAGAGATTTCTCGGTCTTAAGCTGGGAAATTTCATCACATGATAGTGCTAAAGCTTCCTTCATACTATCAAATCTAGTAATTACCTTTTCAGCCTTTTTGAACAATTTTTCTTGTTCAGCAATCACTTCATCATTGATTTTGGAGATTGGAGCAGTTGGTTCAACCTGTGGTCTAATGTATGCTCCTTTTCTCAATTTGTTCCTTGCTCCAAGATCACATCGTGAGAATAACAATCCACCATCGTTTTGAGCCGGAGTGAGAAATCCTTGTTCAACGAGCTCGCTGATGGTTGGTCCTTTCTTCTTTTTCGCTTCTTGAAAACCTGCAGATTTCTTGATAGGTTTATTCAAGGCATTCATATCGGGAACATCCTTGGAGAAGTCATCATCAGAATCATAAGCATCAACTTCATCATCATTTGCCATCAAACAAACAAGTCCATCATCGGAATCTTCATCGCTCTCATCGGAGTCTGTTTCAATCCAAGTATTGTGCTCATTTGCTGGTGCTTCTTCTTCAGCAACCATTCCCTTGTGTCGAGTGAACTTGGGAGTGAATTTAGGAGTATGGCTGCTCTTCTTCTGCATATATTCAAATTTGGGGATCGGGCAGCTTGATGCAAAATGTCCGGGTTTCCTGCAATTAAAACAAACAAGATCTTCTTTTCTTTTTGAATCACTGCTCCTTGAAAACTTTTGAGGAGCTTTGCTGGTAGATCCTTGAAATTTGTTGGTTGAGCCGGGTCTTGAGAATTTTCTGAACTTTTGAAATTTCTTCACAAATAAAGCGAAGTCTTCATCATCCATGTCTAATAGCTCAGAAGTAGAAATTTTGGGATCGGAGCTTTTCTCATCTTGTACAGGCGCAGGTGTAGGCGCAGGAGTAGGCGCGGCTTCTCTGTGCGCCATCATAGCCATAGATTTTGACTTTCCTTCAGTTTCACTGATTCGTTGGAGTTTGAGTTCGTAAACTTTGAGATTTGCATATAGGTTCCTTAAAGTCCAAACATCTAAAGTTCCAGCGTCTTCAAGAGCGCTAGATTTATGAAGGTATCTTGATCCAAAAGCTTGTAGAAAATTTACATTCAAATCTTTGTTGGTAAACTTCATGCCAAGTGAAATACATAGATTGATAATTTCACAGTAGCGTTCATAAGTTTGCCTTAAGTTTTCACCGGGGAGTTGAGAGAAATTGTTGAATCTCTTTTGAACTTCGTATTTCTTGTTCTCCTTGCAAACGGTGTCTCCTTCAATATGCTCTTCAATAGCATCCCATAGCTCATTTGCAGTAGCACAATGCATGACTTGTTGTTTCATCGCCGTGCTTAGAGTGCTTAGAAGAATGTTTCTTGCTTTGCCATCATTTGCGACTCTTCTAATTTCTTCCTCGGTCCATTCTTCCCTTGGTTTTAGGACAGTAGGTTGAGCAGCGTTGGTGCGTGGATTTGGATTCGCCTTCATCGGAATATAAGGTCCATAAACGACGGTGTCATGGAGCCTTTCATCGATTGAGTTGAGATGAGTCAATATGCTGAATTTCCATACGTCAAAATGATCTTCATCAAAGACCGGAACGTGAGTGTAGTTTGCAGTTGCCATAGGTTTTGAGTTTGCCATTTAGAATCGGCACCCAAGCTGTTAAGCTTGAAAAACGAAAAATGTTTTATAAAGGTGTTTGCTCTGATACCACTTGTTGGTCCCAAAGGGCAACAAGGGTATGAAAAATAGCTAGAGGGGGGGGGTGAATAGCTGTTTTAAAATTCTTTTCGTACCCTTGAAAAACTCAATTGCGAATGCGCACTTTATCAAGTAAGCGTTATGAAATGCGCCTAAGTGAGTGAGTGAAATGCACAGCGGAATTTAGTAATGAAAGTAGGCGCAAAGTGATAAAGGGAGCGCAACACACACACTAAGTATTTTGGCTCAAAGTGAGTGAAATAAGGAACTAAGGCAAATGATAAAACAAACACAACACAATTCAGTTCAATCAATCTACAATGAGTAAACAAGCAAATAGTGAGTGAAAATAATAACTTGAAAGAAATGACAAGATAATAACACAAGCTATTTGGAGAGGTTCGATCAATGAAAGATCTACGTCCTCTACCAAGATGGTTAGTCTTGGATTTCTAATCGAGATCTTATATAATGAGTGAGTGTTACAAATTACAATGTTTGAGCTTATACACTAACTCAAGATCTATTACTATGAAAGAACAAATCCAAAACAATAACCGGTGTATCTCTAAAAGATGAATCTAAATGATTAATCTTAAAGAGGTGCGTGTGTGTTCTTAGAATCAAGGCTCTTTAGATCTTTGAGATGGAGAGCACAAGAAACTAAAGTGTTAAGGCTTTGAAGATCTGGGCTAAGGATGAAGGTATGAAGATGTTCTTGAGAAATCTGGAAAAACGAAGGCAATCTTCAAATCTTCAACAAATGCTTTGAGAGAGAAATTCTTGAAATTCTTAGCAAAACTCAGCAACTTCAAAATGTTGAAGTTATGGGGTATTTATAGTGAACTTCAAAAAACTAGCCGTTGGAAATCCTTGTGGATAAGATGAGCTGTCGTTCGTTGATTGGAGCATGCATATTTTATGGCCATTTTGACACTCAACATAAATGTGACCGTTATGGACACGTGTCAACAGATTAGGCGCATATGCATCTTTTATCCACCGTTGGATCATTGGCGTAATTTTGAATTCTTTTCAAGTCTTCGAGTCTTCAATAAATCACTGAGTGTTTGAATAAACACTTTGAGGCGCGTTTGAGCCAAGAGGCGCATTTAGCCAATAGGCGCACAGTAAGCGTGCGCTTAAAACAAGGGGCGCAGAGGCGCGTAAGCTTATGAAGAAATCCTTATGCGCGCGCTCTAAATGGCGCAAGGCGCGAGTGAAGAGGCGCATGGCGCGTGGCGCAGGAGGCGCATAAGCGCGGCTCAAACTCACTGAGTGATTTTTCTTGAAACTTGATCTTCTTGCCCTATTTCTAAGCCTATTCTATAACAATGGACAACCTAAAAAATGAAGTATAAATACTTCTTACATGTGGGTCTAAAGTCCATGAAATAAAACTTAGGTGATGGATCAATCAAATCTAATAAATCCTAATACATTAAAACTGAGATATATGTGGGCATACCCAACAAGGCTTCGGAAGTCGAAATCCGCCTAAGGAGTGTTGTAACAACTCACTGCCGAATCAACTAGCCCGAAAATGGATGGCGCTTAGCGAGCGACCTATACCCGGCCGTCGGGGCAAGTGCCAGGCCCCGATGAGTAGGAGGGCGCGGCGGTCGCTGCAAAACCTTGAGGCGTGAGCCCGGGCGGAGCGGCGCGGTGCGGATCTGGTGGTAGTAGCAAATAGTCAAATGAGAAACTTTGAAGGCCGAAGAGGGAAAGGTTCATGTGAACGCACTTGCAATGGTTAGTCGATCTAAGAGACGGGGGAAGCCCGTAGATAGCGCGTTTCGCGCGAGCTTCGAAAGGGAATCGGGTTAAAATTCCTGAACATCATTCAACATCAAGCTTCTCTTTTCCTTAAAAAAGAATTAGTTTTTCTTCCCACACACTACCACATAGTCCGTTCACCACTGCACATGTCCCCTATCACCCGGAGATTTCGATGTGCAGGAATTTGTGCGCTACTGTCGCACTCTTTTCGAGTCACTCGTCTATTCCTTCACCGTGTACGCTCAGCGAGCGGTGGGACCTTTTATCTACCCGTGTCAAACCACACATAGAGATTAGGACACTCATCGGACCAACCAATTAGGATGTAAATAAATTGCAAAACTTTTCGTAAATATAGTTGCTTGCATCAGGCGACCCCAAGGTCCAATCGCTCATCCTTGAACCATCTTAATCAAAGGCTCATCATCTTGACCTATCTAGGTTACCTACCCTCCAATCTCGACCTCCTAGTCAACCCATCAGCCTTCGACCTCCTAGGTCAACTTTGACCCATAGGTCAACCTCATCCGCCTTTGACCTCTTAGGTCAACCCTTGACCCCTTAGGTCCAACCTTACCGCCTTCGACCTCTTTAGGTCAAACCCTTGACCCCCTAGGTCAATTAATCATCTTTGACCTCTTAGGTCAACCTTTGACCCCCTAGGTCAACTTTATCCAACCTTTGACCTCTTAGGTCCTACCCTTGACCCCCTTGGTCACCCTATCGCCTTCGACCTCCTAGGTCAACCTTTGACCCCATAGGTCAACCTCATCCGCCTTTGACCTCTTAGGTCAACTTATCTGCCTTTGACCTCTTAGGTCTACCTTACCCCCTTGGTCACCCTATCGCCTTCGACCTCCTAGGTCAACCTTTGACCCATTAGGTCAAACCTCATCCGCCTTCGACCTCCTAGGTCAACCTTTGACCCCCTAGGTCAACCTCATCCGCACTTTGACCTCTTAGGTCAACCTTTGACCCCCCTAGGTCAACTTTATTTAATCCCACCTTTGACCTCTTAGGTCTACCTTTGACCCCATAGGTTAACTTTATCCGCCTTTGACCTCTTAGTCTACCCTTGACCCCCTTGGTCAACCCTATCGCCTTCGACCTCCTAGGTCAACCTTGGACCCCATAGGTCAACCTCATCCGCCTTTGACCTCTTAGGTCAACTTTATCCGCCTTTGACGTCTTAGGTTACCCTTGACCCCCTTGGTCAACCCTATCACCTTCGACCTCCTAGGTCAACTTTGACCCCTTAGGTCAACCTCATCCGCCTTCGACCTCCTAGGTCACCATTGACCCCATAGGTCAACCTCATCCGCCTTTGACCTTTTAGGTCAACCTTTGACCCCCCTAGGTCATCTTATCTGCCTCGACCTCTTAGGTCAAACCTTTGACCCCCTAGGTCAACTTTATTCGCCTTCGACCTCCTAGGTCAACCTTTGACCCCATAGGTCAACCTCATCGCCTTTGACCTCTTAGGTCTAACTACCTTGACCCCCTAGGTCAAACCCATCCGCCTTTGACCTCTTAGGTCTACCCTTGACCCCTTAGGTCAACCTTATGCCTTTTGACCCCTAGGTCAAACTTATGCCGCCTTTTTTTGACCTCTTAGGTCAACCTTCGACTCCCTAAGTCCAACCCAATTGCCTTCGACCTCTTAGGTCAAACCTGGACCCCTAGGGACGGCCTTATCCATTTTTTGACCTCAATCTTTGTTCCATAGGTGAACCCAATTACCTTTACCTTAACTCGCTTAGGTCAAAATCCGTCATCTTGACCCACCTAGGTCATTATTTGACCCCCCATTGTCCATACCAACCTAGGTCAAACCCGTCTCGACCGTTAGGTCCACACACCATCCTCGACCCATCTAGGTCAAGTTGCCTGCTTAGGTCGACTTACCTATCTTTGGTTTCATCTAGGTCAATCTCCAACCTCCTTGTCAACCAACCTGAATAGGTCAACCTTTGACCCACCTAGGTCAAACCATGTTTGTCCCGCTTAGATCATCCCATAGGAAACCCGCTACAACCCGCTATCTTGATTCATTCACCATATAGGTCAATCCAACCCTTCTCATTTAGGTCGACCTATCCTTTACCCATCTAGGTCAACCCACCATTATCATCGCATTCTAGCTTGAACCACTTCTTGTTTCAAACCTTAGGTCAAACCATACCCGACTACTCATCAAAACCAACTCCTATAGGTCTTCCTCACCCATGCTTGACCAAGGACCGAGTCAT